>PVIC010000578.1:36177-116426 GCA_004025085.1 Thryonomys swinderianus | reverse complement strand
GGGGGTGCTGGTGCCACGGGACCCCGCCCAGAGCGCTGTGGTCTGAGGCTTCCGGCGCAGCCAGCCCAGTGTGGGCTCAGAGCCCCACCGGCAGGAAGGCGGCCCTGAGGAAAGAAGGAAAAGAGCCAGAGCAAACCGTCGCCCCCTAGAGGCTGCAGCGGACAGGCGGCGGCCCGGCCGCAGAGGGAGCTCTGGAGAGAAGGCCCTGCGTGTGCCGTCAGACGCCAGCCCCTGCTGCACCTCCGTGTTCTGGAAATGAACAGCAGTCGCGCCTCATTCCTGATTCTTGTTTTTGTTGGTGGTTGTTTCTCTTATTCCTTTTTTCACGGTAGTAGGGGTTGAATCCAGGGTCTTGGTATGGAGCTCCATCCCTGCCCTTTTTACATTTCTTAAAATTTTGAAGCAGGGCCTTGATACGATGCCGAGTTGGCCAGTGGGACTGGAATTTGTGATCCTCCTGCCTCAGTCGCCCCGAGTGCTGGGATTGCAGGCATGCGCCACCACGCCTGGCTCTCTCGTGGCCCTTTAAACTGGCATCTCAGCATGATGTCACCATTTTCCGAGCCACGCCGCCCGGGGAGCCAGCGCAGGCTGCGTGTGCTGTGGCTCCGGGCACCTCAGGTGACCTGTCCACTCGGACACACCATCTCCCCCAGGAGATGCTACAGCTCGAGGACTCAGCACCAGAACGGGGTAAAGTGTCAGTGACATCTGCACTGATGAGGTGATGGAATGGGGCCTCTTGGGATATATTCGGTTGTGTAAAATTCTAACTGAACAGCCAGAGATTTAGCTCAGTGGTTCCAGCGCCTGCCTCGCAAATGCAAGGCCCTGAGTTCAGTCCCGGTAACCACAGACAATGCTGGGCGTGGAGACTCACGTCCATCAGCCATCCATACCACATACCATGATGCCGGCCGGGTGTGATGGCTCACACCTGTAGTCCCAGCACTGGGGAGGCAGAGGCAGGAGGATTGCTGAGCTCCAGGCTTGCCTGGGCTACAGAGTGAGTTCAGGGCCAGCCTGAACTACAAAGCGAGACCGTGTCTCAAAAAAAAAAAAAATTATAACTGAAATTCCTCTCTCCTGGATATTTAAATGCAGCTGCTATCGAATAGGATGTCACCATGTGGCTTGCATGAGCTTGCTCTCGGGGGGCCCGGCCTGACAGCAACTCACTGGTTCAGAGTGGACCTTAGAATTAGGACAGGCCTAACATGCGATCGACTTGTGTTACCACCGGAATTTTAGTTTTAACTTACGAACGAAGTCTGGAGTTACAACCCAAATGCTGGCCGCTTGTCCTTCCACATGGTCTCGGATAGAGATTTAACTCTCAGAGACTTCTGGACGGAGCAGGACAACAGCTCGCCTGTGTGGGGCGAACGGAGGGATCCTGGGCCTGTTTCTCCCCAGGCACCGCGCTCTGAGTCGGCCTGTGGGCAGCAGAGGGACCGCCCTCAGGAGCAAATGGTGTTTCTAAGTCAAGGGTCCGCTGTCGTTGGCCTTGCATTCTCTAAATGGATCAGCCACACAGAGAGCAGGTGGCCCTCACCCTGGAGACCGCGCACGAACCTTCCGTGGTCTCCTCAGGGAGCTCCGGCAGCCACAGAGGCTGGGAAGGACCCTGGGAAGGGTGATTCCCCTCCAAGGAGACTCACTCCAGTTTAAGAGTGGAAGATTCATTTATGGCAGTTTTTTTCAAAAGGTGAAATATTTAATGTCTTCTTCAAAATGCTGAGAAATAACTTGCTTCTCTCTTTTTTTTTTTCCAGAAACATTTAGAAAATCATCACTCAGCAACGATGAAACAGATAAAGAGAAGAAAAAACTTCTGGGATTTTTCAAAGCTAATAAAAGAAGCAATAGTAAGGTAATGGGTCACATACACATCTGACTTTGCATTGTACAGAGTAGTTTCTCGAAATGCTTCTACTGAGCCTGTCTTCGATTTCTCCGGAAAAATATTAACCCCTTCACATGGGAGGGGTGCGCGGCAGGGATGCCTCCACGTCTCCCACGTGACCCCGAGCAGCTCCTCGCAAGTAAAGGCGCCCACTCGCAGCAGGCCACGGCCAGGCGGTGACCGGCACCAGCCTGGCAGATGCTCCACAGTCCACGCCTGTGCACGGGGCGGTCAGTGCAGCTTTCACTATAACGGTCCTGCCAGGCACGGTGGCCAGGGCTGTCATCCTGGCCCTCCAGAGGGTGAGGCGAGAGGATCGCCATGAGTTTGAGGCCAGCCTGAAATACATAGCAGGGCCTGTCTCAAAAACAAAACACAAACAAAAAACATTAGTCCACATGCCCGCAAATGCCGTCACCTGTGAAAGCTACCAGGCGAGGTGTGGGGACCTGTGGAGAGTGTGTACTGACAGGCGCTTCTGCTGGGGCTCCGTGTCCTCTGTCCTCGCTGTCAGGGCCAGGGACACCGTGAGGGGTTGATTTCACTGAGACTGTTTTTCTTCAGGAAACAGAACTCTAACATTATATATATATATATATATATATAAAAGTTTTTTTTTTTTGAGACAGGGTCTCACCTTGTAGTCCAGGCTGGCCCTGAGCGCACTGTGTAGCCCAGGCAAGCCTCCAACTCAGCAATCCTCCTGCCTCTGCCTCCCAAGTGCTGGGATGACAGGTGTGAGCCACCACACCTGGCACTGTGGGATGTGGTATTAATTGCTGGTGGGCAGGAGCTACCACGCCCAGCATTGTATATGGTTACCGGGATCAAACTCAGGACCTTGCGAGGCAGGTGCCAGAACCACTGAGCTAAATCTCCAGCCGTCTAGCATTATATTTTGATTTGGTGTTATAGAGTGATTTAAAGCCATAATACAAAGAGTAGAAACTAAGATATTTTTTAGGCTTAGTTATAAGTCCCAAAAGTATAAGTTCCTCTTCACTATTGAGAGCAGAGCCTGCTTATCATCGCTGACCTGTTTGTTTAGCAGGCATTCACAGATATACAAATATGGTGATCTGATAGACAAATATGGTGAATGTTTAAGTTTTTAAAAATCTATAATAGGAAAAGGCGCCTTGCCATTTGCACCGCTCAGAATCCACTGCCTCAGTTCAAACCCCTCGCCCAGCTCTGCCGCTTCCTGCAGCAGCGCTAGTGTCCTCTTTCCCGAGGGCCTTGCACCGTCCCGGCTGCCTGTGGTCTCGAACCTGTGCCCCGGGGAGGACCCAGAGGGCGCATGGAGCCAGCTCCTGCCGGTGAGGCGGACGAGGGCCAGCGTCCCGTCGTCAGGAGCTGCCTTCCCGTGGGTGCCGCTCGGCAGCACCGTGCACCGTGCACCGTGCCTCTGATCCCGCACAGGAGCGTTCAGGAAAGAGGCCTCAGCTGCTGCAGGAAGTGGCCACGACGCTGGGAGGAGGGTGCCCGAGCGGGGCGTCCGAGGGGCCCCCGAGGGGCGTGTTTCCCGTGTGAACATCGAGCCGCGTTTGGAGCACCCGTCTTCCCGCTGGCGAGAGTCTGTCCCCGTTTCCTCCTACCTGCCTTCTGCTTTGCTCCTCTCGTGGCTGACCCTGACTTACTGCACTAAGTGCAGCCCCGCTGGGTCTGCCTGGGGCCCGGGGAGAGGGAAGAGCCTCCCGTTATTGTACACGCAAAGAAACTAAGGCAGAGGACCCGTGTCTGCCCCGCGATGCTGGTTTCGGTGCTGGTAAAGGCCAGAATTCAGAAAGACTGGGACTTGAACCCATGCCCTTCTCCCCACGGTCCCCGCATTAGTGCCTTGTTCACACTGACACGTGAGGGTCCCCACGCTGTCACCACTCTCGAGATCAGGGGGAACCACCTTGGAGATTCCTAGACCCTCTTCCGATGTCTAAGCGCACAGCAAACTCTAACCTGGGGATTACCGATGCCGAGACATTCACAAAGGCTCAGCTCCACTGCGCCGTCTTTAGGGAAGAAACACCCACACGCTGTGAGTGTGCACACTGAGTGTGTCCGGAAGTCTCTATAGGTTTAAGGGAATGTCGTTTGGGTTGAAGTCAATGAGGGCAAGTATCTTTCTTTTTTTAAAGCTTTTGTTTTATTTATTTATTAATGATTTGACTCGTGTTTTATTTTGAGACGAGATCTCGCCATGTAGTTCAGGCTGGCACAAACTCACTAGGCTACATAGCCCATGCTGCTCATGGATTCTTGGTGATCTTCCTGCCTCAGCCTTCGAGTGCTGAGATTAGAGGCATGCACCACCACACCCAGTTTGTGTTTTCATATTTGGATCATTTTGGCATTTTTTATCTTCCCAAACCAGGGGTGCTCAGAAGTATCTGAGCGCCGTCTGAAGATTTAAGCCTGGGTGCCTGGGTCCTGTTCCCAGAGGCTGCCTGCCCTGTGGGAGCCGTCTGGGGCCCGGGAACCAGATTTCCAGCTCCACCAGGGCATCCCCGCTTCTGGGCAGTGTGCACCTGTCACCCGACTCTGCAGAGGTTAAAGCTTCGATTTCCCCTGCTGGCCCTGAGCTAATGGTTGAGTTTGTCAAGCTAACTGTTGATTTGGGCCCGGCACTGTTTAAAACCCTGTATTCTCTAAGCTAAAGATGCTTTGGGGGAGGAGGAAACTCATTCCCGGGTTCTGGATCTCAGAGCCGTGATTTTCAAGTCAGCGAGCACTGACAGGAGCCGTTCTGCAGCAGCCGGGAAGCAGAGGAGCTGAGGGCTCGTGGCGGCCACGGGGTTCTGCAGCCCCGAACCTGGCTGCACTGTTGGGCTTAGTTAGCTGGTGGTGAGAATTGAACCCAGGCCCTTCACACAAGCCCCCGCTGAGCGGAGGGTGAAAGCAGGTACTACCCGCTCATGCCGGAGGGTCTGGCCACCTGCGTTGTGGCTGGGACCTCAGGATTGTCCAGGGCTCTCTGCCTTCACGTAGAGGCCTCGGACTGGGGTGCTGCCCGGACTGAAGCGTGGAAGGCTGTCCCCCGCGCCTGCTGCACTGTCTGTACCAAACTGGCCAAACCCCAGACGTGGCCGTCCACGGTGCTGGCCAAGCAGGGGGCGGGAAGAGCAGGTGTGGCACGTGAGCCGCCCCCACGCTGTGGCGGGGAGTTTGACGACGTCCAGGCAGAAGTGCATTTGCTCTGGGACCCCGAGACTCCACCGCAGCTCTCAGGGCCGCAGCACAACATGACTCCTGTGGGAGGCTGCTCAGTGCCCCCCACGTGTCCCTGGCCAGGGACCGTAGACCACACTGTGGCCCTGCCATGCTGAGAAAGGACAGAGGAAGGCGCTTCTATGTGGTGCCCTGTGTCGCTGGCTCTCAGAATATGAAGGCGCCTTTTCTGTAGCCCGAGTCTGTACATGAAGCTCTAAGGCAGTAGTTTAGTCACTGGCTTGGAAGGAGGAATTCACTGGCTTCAAGCCCTGAGGCAGCAAAACACTTCATAAAATAAGGATGCTGCTGCCGGGACTTCCGCTGCTTGCTGAGTTCCAGGCTGTGATCTCTGATCGTCCTCACAGGGGCCGGGTTCGTCCCCTTCTGGCCGGGGCTAGTGAGCCAAGTTTGTGGGTTCCCTTGGGCACCTTAGCACGAATCTCTGTGGCCGAGCATGCCGGCGACGGGATGTTTTCCCAGCACACTCCGACTGTTGGCTTTTAAATCTCCCTTGACTCCTAGTCTGCAAGTGCCGAGGCCGGGTACCCTGGCCCCGGCTGAGAAGGCCCAGCATGGGTGCCAGGGGCTCCTGGAGCCGTCAGTACCCGGGGCTGGGGCTCCAAGGCTCTCGCTGCCCCGGGTTGTCCCATGAGACAGTAGAAGGAGAGACGGGTGTCGCCACCTGCTCAGTGTAACCGGCTCGTCTCCACGTGACTCCCCCTCCCAGCCCGGATCTCACAGAGGCTGAGCTGTTCCAGGGCAGAAGCCAAGCCCGCTCGTCGCCACCTGCTGCCGGGCTGCTGGCGGCTTCGTCTCGAGTCCGAAGTCACTAGGAGCTGGGCGCGACCTGAGGTTGCCTGGGAGGCCACGCAGGGGAGGTGCCCTGGTGAGGGCGGTGGTCACGCCAGCCCAGCAGGGGGCACTGCGCACCTTCCTGTCCCTGACTGTGTCGCTGTGCTCCCTGGAGCGCCTGTTAGCACAAGGCCCAACCTGGCACCCACAGGACGCCATCCGCAGGGTGGCGGAAGTGGCCAGAGCTTCGGTATAAAGTGTGCAACTCGTGTGTTTCCCTGCAAGGTCCCTGGTCCATCCTGTCTGTCTGAGTCCATCTGCCCCAGAAACGGATTCTTCTAGCAGTGGCCCAAGGAGTCAGGTCCTCGCCGGAGGAAAGTTAGTCATAATGATTTTCTTTATTCTCCTAATTGGACAGTGCTTGAATCATAGTAAATATATTGACCTTCCAAGTAACTTCAAGCGATTTCCTGGAATTTTATACTTTTGGCATTTCCAGGAGACTGTTCTACACCTTTTTTTGTTTTGGGGTTTTTTTTTGTTTTGTTTTGTTTTTGAGACAGAGTCTTGCTTTGTAGTTCAGGCTGGCCCTGAGCTCTCTATGTAGCCCAGGCAAGCCTCGAACTCAGCAATCCTCCTGCCTCTGCCTCCCGAGTGCTGGGATGACAGGCGTGAGCCACCACGCCCGGCTCTACACCTTTTTTTGTACTGAGTGTCAAACCCAGAGCCCTTTCGCGGAACTGCGCCCCAGCCCCACCCTTTACATTCTGAGACAGGGCCGCACTGCAGTGCCCAGGCCGGGCTCGAATTCACTGTCTCCTGCCTCAGCCTCCTGAGCGCAGCTCCATGCTGGACATCCTGTGCCCTGCACGGAGCTCTCGGGATCGCTCACGATGGGCTTCTAGGACTCACCACAGGAAGTCACTGGGCTTTTCTAGGCCTGTTCTGGGTTAAAAACAAGCTCTATAAACGTGATCCACCCCAGTTCCGTCGCTGGAGATGCCTCCATCACCCCTGCCTCGCTCCGGCCATAAAATCCCACAGGGTGAGTTTCTGAATTGCCGCCTCTGAGTGAGTTTGTCTGGAGGCATCTGTGTGCTTGGCCCTCGGTGTGGCAGAAGCTCCTGGCTCAGGCGTTGGCTTCCTGGAGGGCAGAGGGCCCCCTCTGGGCTGGAAGCGACTTGTGCGGCGGCTCCCCACAAAGCTCCCGCATCCGGGGGAAGTGGCCTCACCGCAGCCCGGGGCTGTGCTGTCTGCTCCTCTCAGGACCCAGGAAGCCTGGGGAACCACCAGGAGGGCGCGTCCCTGCGCTTCGGGCCTAGTGCCCCAGGTGCTGAACCTCGGCCTTCGGGAAGCTCCCAGGTGGGCAGAAGCCTGGTCCCGCACTAGGCTGTACGCTCGCTGGGAGACAGAAGCCGGCTTGGGCGGCTCCGGCCCAAGGACAGCTCGGGCTCCGCACGCCTTTACCCGCAACGCACGGTGAAGAGCGCCGGGAAGCTGCCACCGGCACTCTTGCTCCGTCCCTCGCAGTTACGGAGGGAAGTCGGGGCGGCGCTGGGCGGCGGAGAGCTCGTCTGCTGTACCAGGCCGTGAGCTCCTTGCCCGGGACCGACGCACACTTGCACACGCACACACTTAGTGAACACATGCACACACGCCGCTCGTGTCTCCTCCGGTTCTCGTTCTGACGCACAATCTGACCACTGTGACCCCACAGCGTCTGAATCCTTTTCCTGGGCGCAGCGCCATCCCCGCCTGCCCGAGGGAGCACTAGGGGCGCAGGCCGAGCCCAGCTCCGGCATCTCGGCCGTCTCTGCCCTTCTCCCTGGGCTGTGCGTCGAGGGCCCTGCTCCCAGGCTCGCCTGTGCGCACAGCCCGGGGAGGGCTCGGCGGGCTGAGGAAGGCCGGGGCCGGGAAGCCTGCTGGCCGCCGGGCACACACCGAGGCTGCGGGCTCCGGCTTCCACTCCAAGGCGCTGCCAGCAGGACCCGAGTGAGGGCCAAGTGTGCAGCCGGAGGCTGTGCCCATTCGCCACCCCCTGCCTGGCCACGGGAGGCAGGGATTAAAGTCCTCGGCCTCCCTCTGTCAGGTGAACCGGAAACTACCACATGCTGCTGAATTCATTCCCAGAGCGCTTGATTCTTACGGTGGGCACCGAGCCAGTGTGTGCCACCCACGTCCCTCGGGCCAGTGCCCTTCAAGGTTGGAGGTTTTGTGCATTGGAATAGTTGCATGGATTTTATCAGCCAAGAATCCCTAATGTGAAAGCCTAGAATCTGAAATACTCCAAAATTCAAAATTCCTGAGAAGGGTGGCTGTTCCTCAGGTGGCAGCTGGAAGACAGAGGAGAGGGCGCTGGAGCCTCGATCCGGCCTCCAGGGACGGCCTGGGACCCCGCCTCCTCCCCAAGGCCAGAGGCCCAGCCTTTACCTGTTGGCCTCAGGACAGCACAGCTGGAAGGGTAGTGAGAGTGTGCCAGGCCCTTCCTGCCACACAGCCCGAGGCCCCTCTGCTACCTCCACCCCTACAGCCATCCATGGACCTGGCAGCCTCAGGAAGCACCCAGAGCCCCATCGGGCGCCCTCCTGAGGCTGGCACCTGTTTGAGCCTCCTGAGGGGCCTGTGAGCACAGCAGGTGGCCCGGGATGAAGAGGAGGCCCCAGCAGGCGGGCAGAGGCCGGGGCACGGGTACCCGGGCTGCCTGTGAGGTGGAGTGCCAGCGTCCCGCACTCCACTCGAGTTTAGAGCAGCCCATCAGGCAGGGTTAGCGCTAAACACAACCGGCTGCTTCTGAGACCCAGAGGCCACGCTGTAGCCGCGGCTGCGGGAGAAAGTCCGGGTCGGAGCTTCGGGGTGAGGGCAGCTGAGGTCGTGTCTGTGGCTCACGGAGTCACTCAGCAAGATCTCGGCCACGAGAGAAGACGCTGTGTGTAATGAACCGTCTGCACATCGCACAGTGCCTGGCATGGCGTCCGGGCACTGGGCGCAGGTGGGGAGCGGGCGGGCAGCCTGCAGGGGAGGCCTTAGCGTTTGGTCTCTCCGTCCCTGGCGCCCCTGGAGCTGCCCTCCTGGCTGCCCCGCGGCCATGAGGGGCCGGGAGAGGGAAGAGCTCACCGCGCTCCCCCTACTGGGGCTCGAGGGCTGGCGAGGGTCGGCCTTCTCCACACTAGCACAGAGCAGCATCCACACCAGGCTCTTGCCTGCTTCTGTGGGAATGTGGGGGTCTGATGTCCGCGGCTCTCCAGGGCACGGCAGCTGGCGTGGCATGAAGCCTCTTCGAGCTGTTTCATTCTGCGCCCTGCACATGGAAATTCATGTCACAGCAGCTAAGAGCGTGGGGGTGGTCTCGCTGCCCCGTGGAGTACTACTGAGCCAGGAAGAAGGATAAAAGTCCTCTGGGAGGAAAGTGAAATGAATCACGTTCAGAAGGTTAAGTATAGTATGAGTCACCTTATACGAGAAACGCCAAATTAAATAATTTGAGCAAAATGAGAGACGACAGGAAATCGGAGCCCGTGGCTTCATCCCCAAACCGCTCTCCTTCCCTGTCCGTGGGAACGTCGTCTTCCCGGAAACAGGTCTCCGGGGCGGGGAAGGCCGTGAGCCGCGCTGCTCCGAGCCAGGAGGCCGCAGGGAGAGCCGCACCGGCCAGGGCCGTGGCCCGCAGACCGTAGGGCCGGAAGCCACGGTGCGCCGCCCACGTCGGTGAACCCCGTGCGTGCGCGCTGGCCAGGCGGGCACGCGGCTCTGGGCTCCCACATGTTCGTGCCCAGCAGACGGAGGGGCAGAGGGGGCAAACGGGGTGCGGGCACATCGCTCCGGTTTATCAGGGTCCGTCCAAGTCCCGCGGGGGGATTTTCTCCCCGGCTCTCCCGCGGATGACCCAGGCTCACAGCCCCGAGCCTCCTTCGCGACCGGTGCAGAGCCTGGGAGGGCCGCTGGGGTGCGCTTCTCCGCGATCCTCCCAGGACGCAGGACAGGGCGTGCGGGAGCGGCGCCCCCTGACGGCCCTCTCCCCCCCCCCCCCGCAGGGCTGCCTGACGATGCCCAACTCCCCGTGCCCGCAGCCGCGCTCCTTGAGCTTGGGGCCGGCCCTGTCCCTGGGCAGCATCTCCGGGATGTCGGTCAAGTCAGAGATGAAGAAGCGCCGCGCGCCGCCCCCACCGGGCTCAGGCCCGCCGGTGCAGGACAGGACGTCGGAAAAGGTAGGCCGGCAGCGCGGGCGGGCGTCTGCGAGTGACCCCCGGGACCCCGTCTTCCTCGTGCTCCCCATAGCTCCTGTTACCTGCGCCAACAGCAATCCAAAAGTATTTCCTGGAAAATTCCAGAAACGACTTCTAAGTTTTGGTGGCATGCTCCTGAAATCTCCAGTCAGGGTGCTCTGCCTGGGAGTCAGCCCCGGAGCTGATTCATGGGTGCTGGTCACGTGGAGCTGATCATGGGTGCTGGTCGCGGCCTCGCTTGCTGTGAGCCAGGATCCCTCCTCTCGTTCGGCGTGGAGAGCCACGGAGCTGACCTGGGACAGGCCTGGGGGCTGTCAGGGCTGCTAGGCGAAGGGTAACGCCGGCCCGGCCCATGTGCCCAGGAAGGTCCTGTAGGGTCTGGTCCCACCCGGGCACCCCTGGGACCGGCTAAGTGCTCCCCACGCCTGCCGGGCAGCCAGCGGCGGCTGCGCTTTCCCCGATGGGCGGAGCGCTGCGGAAACAGGCAGGTTTCCTGCTCCCGGCCAGGGCGTCTTCGCCGTGTGGCAGAGGCGGCCCGCAAGCGGTGAGGCGGCCAGGGCCTCGGTTCTGAGAGGCCACCAGGTGGTGCCCCTTGTGCTCCGGGGCCGGCTGATCGCCCCGCCCCGCCTCAGGGTCCCAGAGATACTGCGCCATGAGCACCAACACCAGGGGGCGCGGCGAGGTCACCTCTGCTCACAGGGGCCGCTGGCCCTGGCTAAACCTGCAGCCCTGTGACCCTTGCCGTGTCCTGTGTCACGGCCCCTCCAGGCTTCAAGTTCCAGCCCTTCTGTGCTGGTTTGTAACATGACTTCCAAAACACACCAGAAACTAAGTCCAGATCCTTCAGTGTGAGGCCCGGCCCTGGGGTTCCTGTAGGAGCTACAGCAGCCTCTCTCTCCCAGGTCCCCACATCTGTCCTGGTCTTTGTCGGTCTGTCTGTGCGTGCGTGGACTAGTCTGCCTCCGCTTGCGCTGCCAGCTGATCTCTGGTCATCTTCTCTGTCACCAGAGCACACTTCACTCCATGTCCCTCAGCACCTTCCGGGCTTTGAGGCCAGAGGTGCTCCCAGGCTCTCCGGGCTGTGCGCACCAGGGCCGGAGCTGCGGCGGGCACGACCTGTCTCCAGCCCCTCCCGCTCCCTGCCCTCTGCTTCCGGCCTCCAGCCCCTTCCAACATGGCTTCCTGCCTGAGTCAGCCTCTCCTTGCTTAAGTGGAGGGTAGTAGGTGATGAAGACACCTCTGTGCCCTTGTCCACACCTTTTCATGCAGGTCCTTAAATTTGTCACAAAGGCTTGTAAGGCAACGTATTATAGAAGAAAATATTTTGATTTTGTTTTGAACATTTCATAAGGCCACCCACGTTTTGTGAGTTCCCCATGGTACTGTGCGACGTTTTGATGAAAGCAAATTTAGTCCCAAATAACATGCTTTTGTGGGAGGTCTGTGACGCGAGACACGTGGACATAGGTGGCTCCCTGGGCTGTCCACGACACGTCTCCTTCCTGTGCTGGGACCAGGTGCTGAATTCTCCCCGCTGTGTGAGCTGTTTTCACCCACTGACCCGGGATATTATTTTGCTCGTGTTTGGAATAGATTGTTTCTTTGGTGCTGAAAACGATGCGTCCAGGGTCAGTATCCCTCGGGCTTGTTTTCCAGTAAAACTTACCGATACCTAACGTGGCAAAAAGAAGGCACCGAGCCAGTCGGCATCTCGCAGACCCTTCCATTCCCAGACGGCGCGGGTCTCTGCTTCCGGCGTGCTGCCCAGTGGCCGCAGCCTGGTTCAGGGAAGAAGCACACAGGTAGTGGAGAGCGGGGAATGCTGCGTGCGAAATAGAGCTTTCGCCCCGCAGGGGTCCCCAGCCCCTGCAGGCAGCGCGAGCTTCCTGCTGAGGCCTGTTTGGCGCAGAAGCGGTGGAGAAATCGGCTCCCTTTTTAAGCAAACGAGTGGCACATGAGATAGACTGAAGCACCTACGTAAACATGCCTCATCTTTTCTGCTATTTTTTAAATAATTATTTAATTATTAGAAATAATTCTAATAGATTATTAGACTAATCTATTCTATTAATGCAAATCTATAAGAATTTATTGTTTATTAAATAATTAATAGAATTAATATTAATTAGAAATTAATTTATAATTAGGTATTTTGTTATTAGCAGTGGAGAAATCAGCTCCCTTTTTAAGCAAATGAGTGGCACGTGACATAGACTGAAGCATCTACCATAAACATGCCTCATCTTTTCTGCTATTTTTTAAATAATTATTTAATTATTAGAAATAATTAATTCTAATAAATTCTAATCGATTATTAGACTAATCTATTAATGCAAATCTATAAGAATTTGCTTATTAATTATTATTAGAATTAATTAATATTAATTAGAAATAATTAATTTATAATTAGGCATTTTGTTATTAACTAATTTCTGGGAAAGGAGCCCAAACATGTATGTGGCTGTGGTTGGGGGAAAATGTCAGTTCTTCTCTGTGGACTCCCTTCCTCCTGAAGATGCGAAGTTTGCCTGAGAAACCCAGTTTGTCGCAGCCGACCCTGGCACAGAGCCTGAAGAAGGGGAAAGGTTCATTTTCAGGGACAGGACTCATTTATAAGAAAATGAGTACCTGTGTATTTCTGTTTTAAAGGTTCATTTCCTTCTCACAGAGGAGAAACATTTAATAATTACTTATGTAGGTCTTAGATTAATTTTAGCCTCCTTTCAGTTCACCTGCAAGTTAAAGAAAAATGTAATCATTGTATCACTACTTGATACCTGACTGTGCACATAATTTGCTTAGGAGTATTTTTTATTCAGAAAGTATTTCCCCAAGAATTTCCCCAGAGTTTCTAGGGCCTGGGAAACCCTCAAGGGCCCCCGAGACGTGCTGGCTGCAGGTGAGCGAGGGGGAGATAGCTCCCCGCGGAGCTGCAGCCGCTGACCACGCTGCCCCTGACCCAAGGGGGTGACCCCTCCACACCCGGGCACCGCACACTGAATCAGCGCTTTTCTTTTTCTTTTTGTACTGTGGATTGGACCCAAGGCTTTTGCACTGAGCTACATCTCCGGCCCTTGTTTTATTTTTTAGTTTGAGGCAGGATCTCCCTAAGGTACTGTGTCATCCGGGCAAGCCTAGAGCTTTTTCCCCTCCTGCCTCAGCCTCCCGAAGTGCTGAATCGTAAGTGTGCTCCACCCTTCCTGGCCTTTTCTTTCATGAGCAAACACATCAGCCCAGAGAGGAAGAGTCCAGTCCAGCCCGATCTCCAGGTTCTGACTCAGTGGGCCAGGAGGAGCCTGGGGCCCAGGTTTCCCGTGGCTCTGGGCACATCGTCAGCTGCGGCTGTTGTGCGGCATCCGGTTTAAGAACTACAGCTCCATAGAGCTGCCCACTTGGAATTCTGGGTCATGACCTGTGGCAGGACAGGAGAGAGAGGGACGGGAGCTGCACCCGAGTCACCTGGACATGACTGAAGCAGGCTGCAGGGTAACCGTCAGGGGCAGTGGCCCCTCAGAACCGCCATCCGCCCTGCAGACTGCGCCACCAAGTCAGCCATTTCTGGGAGCCTGAGGCTCAGGGTAGCCTGGCTGGCTGCTCCATTTGGCGGACCGAGGCCCTGCAGCTCTTCAGGCCGACCAGTCAGTGCTGAGGCTGTACCCCAAGCACCTCCATGATGTGCAGAGGGATAGGAATGTATGGAAAATATTTAAATTATTCCAGTGAAAGACACGCTGCCGTGAATCCCATCTTCCGCCATCCCGGCCCGTTTCTGCAGCAGCTCCACACCCTCCTTCCTGAGGGTCTTCGTCCCTGAGTGGGTTCAGAACATTCCCTGTCACGGTCACTTTGACTTTGGAGAAGAGCCCGAAGTTGCACGTCGTCAGATCCGGCGAAGAAGGGGGACAAGGACACGGTGCCACGTTTCTGTGCTGCTTTCTGTGGGCAGCGTGGCTGCAGGACCCGAGGGCATTGGGGTTGATGGGAGAGGTCTCCCGAGGAGGAGACGGTGCCACGGGCAGTCAGTGCCAACGCAGCTTTAACTGTAGTAAATTTTTCTTTTAAAAATTCATCATAGGCAGAAAAAATCATTAGAAAAGAGCTCAAAGTGAAAGCACATAATGAATAATAAGTCAGTACATCACAAAGATTTAATAATCACGTATGTTATGTGCTAATAACAGCCACAAATTACAAGCAGAAATTGATAGAGACTGAAACAGAAAAACCACAGTCATACTGGAGAATGGCAAAACCCAAGTGTAACAATCTCTCAGGGTGCAAGAAAAAATAATAAAAATTTAAAGCAATCAGTAAAGAGGGAAGGTCTGACAAGCAAGAGGATGCGAGCAGCTTTCAACACGGATGATGCCCACCTATCTCTGCAGTGCTGGGACCCACCCAGGGTACTGAGCGTCCCGGTCATGGAAGATCAAACAGCTACCACGCGTGCATTCTGTCTGAGTACACCTGCACGCTCATGGGCAGATCTGAGTGCACGTGGGAAGCGTGTGCCATATTAAATTTAAATCAGCAACAGTAACATGTCTAGAGGAAACCCGGAAGCTATGAACTGACGCTTCTAAAGGAGCTGAGTCCAAGGAGCAGTCACACAGGCAGTGAACCCGAAGGCGCCGTGAACGGGGCCGTGCTCAGGGGCACATCTCTAACTTCAGTCTCTTTCTCTCTCTTCCTAGAATGCCACCCAAGTGTGCAGGGGCATACTGACCTCCTCTGTGCCATGCCAGTCTTAGTGTTTGACCTGCCGGAGAGGGCACGGGCGCTTGCTTTCGTGTGCACGGCACCTGTGGAGAGTTTCAAATCAGATGGCACAGAAACACAGAGGTCCTTCCCCGGGACCTGGAGTTCACCCTCAGTCAGACTGATCCCCAGGAAGCGCGGTAGGAACCCCGGGAGAGGGCTGTGTGCAGGCGCGGTCCAGCTCACACCCGGGACGGGGGTTAACAGCAAGCGCAGGGAGGAAGCCAGGCCCTCTGCTCGCGCTCCCTGCTCATTTCTAGTTAGCTCTGCAATTGGGTCATGTTTAAGTTTCCTGTTAATGATGCTCTGTAGTTGTAAATGGCTGGGGGCCTTGACGATCTCTGTAGTCTTTGATTGCAGGGTTTTTCTTTAGGGGAAAAGAAACCCCCCGGACAGTGAGGAAAGCGTGACAAGCCCATGAGTGACACACTGGGGACAACAGGCGTATGCAGAGCAGCAAGATAGCTGTGCACGGCGTGGCTTGCGCTCCGCTTTAATTTCTCATTGCACGTTGGCGTTCTTCCACTGCCCCTCTGCCCGCGTGGGGAGAACTTGGTCGGGGTCGACGCGGCCCCTCCCGAAATCGTAGCCACACCCCCCGGCCTGTGCGTGTGGGCGGTGACCGCCCGGCCGCCGCTGCGCTCTTCGCATCTGCACAGGGAGCGTCTGGCCCAGGCCCCTTTCGTGCCTGATCAGCCGAGGGAGCCCTGCCCGTGCGGCTGATCATGTCAGAGAGACAGCTCTGGGCCCCGGGCTTTCTGTTCCTGCTCTGACTCCGCTCCCATTCATTTCTGCCGTCCTCAGTACATCTCTCCTCCTCTGTTTCATTTCTCCTATTGTAGGTTTTCTACCACTCTGTGTGGTTTTCATGTTTAGCTTCTGTTCTGACGAAGCATTTATAGGAAGCATGTTTATGGGGAAAGCTTCATCATGCCTCCCCATGGCAAAAAAAATCACTAAAATTGCCAATCCTAGCACTAAAAATAGGCAGATTTTCCAAGTATTCCATTATTATGGTTAAAACAAGACTGTTTATCAGGCCATTGTTTAAAGGAGGTAGAACAACAAAGCGGGACCCTGTCTCCAAAAAAAAAAAAAAAAAATTTTAAACTTACACAGCCTTTCCAAAGGCCAATTTGGAAACATCGATCCCATTTAAAACCAGTTTTATTTCACTGTGGTGCGAGTGCGTCCAGTGAGACCCTCACCCGCAAAAGAGCCCCAGACTCTTTTTTTGTGCGCCTGCAGCCAGAGCCTCTGGACTCTGGCGTTGATCCTTACGGCGTAAATGAAACTGTGCACCCGCCAGACTGCAGCTTTCCACGTCCTTCTCCTCTCAGCCCATTCTGCTTTCTGATGCTGTGAGTTTCACTCTCTCAGGAGGAAATTCACTTAGTTTTTTACCGCTCGTGTGTGTTTCCTGAGGAGATGGTGCAGAGAACACTGGGTTTGAATGGATGGGTAGATGATGGAGGATGGGCACCCGAGAGGGCGGACGGGTGGGTGGCAGCGGCGAGTGGACGTACGACGCGTGGTGGGTGGGTGGATAGGTAGATGAGTGGATAACTGGACGGATGACAGACGGATGGAGGGAAGAATCGGCCCATCGGTGGATACAGAGCCCTATTCATTTTGCTAACCATACACTGGCCCTCAGAGCATTGACACTGCTTTTGACTAAACAGGTGAGACCTAGAAGGGTGTATCTACTCCCCCTTAGAGTAACATGAGCACAGGACCTGTGGAGCAGTAAAGGCCATTAAGGAGCGCGTTTGCAGACACGTCCACAGCCGTCTAATCAGCCCACCGAGCTCCTGCGAGAGCCACCCCGAGGGAGGTGTGGGGTGTAGGTAGGTTCCAGCAGCGCCAGGCTGTGTGTCTCCTTCTTTAGGTCACAGCTCTTCCTCGCCCTAAATGCCTTTGGTCTCCAGGCTGGCGCTGCACATTTAAAACCTATGGGCACGGTGAGGTCAGGCAACCAAAGCGCCACAGTGGAAAGAATGCTTGCTACGAAGGCCGGGAGCAATCCTCAACTGTGCACAGTTACTGCATTCTCTTTGTTCCTCTGTTGATGGGTAAAGACGCTGCTTCCAAGACTTCACTGTTTTGAGTTAATGCTGCAGTGAACATGGAGCTGTATCGCATATCACTGTACAAGGTGTCTTTCACTGTTCTGGGAAGATACTGTGGGCCGATAGCTGGTCAGGTAGTTGGAATTCTGGTTGTTGTGCTCTGAGGCACCTCCGCAGCGACTTCTCTAGTGGCTGTCCAAATTTACGTTCTCACCCATTCCCGTCGCAGCCTCTGCTTCAAGGAAGGATAAATCTGAATCAATTGTAGCAAAATATGCACACTTTGAAACCACAGTGTTAAGTGAAATACCTCAGACACACTAAATTAATTATTGTGTAATTTCTCTTGCATGAGAAGTCCAAGGTATAGATGATATTAAAAAAAGAAGACACCCAGTTGGAAACATGAGTCGTTGGCAAACGGAAGCGGTTGTAGAGGCAGAAGAAGAGCGAAAGTGGGCAGTAAAATGAAATGCGCTGTGCTATATACAGTGCCAGGCACTAAAATGAATGTGAATGTTGTACTACGAACCGGGACTAAAAAAACACCAAAGAGAGATACAGTAAAAAACCAAGAAGCCCCGTGCCCACGGAGTCCCAGCTACCCTTCACCAGGCGAAGAAACTGAAAGCGGTGTCAGCCGCCCGCCCGGGCTGGTAGATTCCAAGCACTTGCCCTCACATTTGGGGGCTGCAAGGCCTGAGGCCCAGGGGCTGTGGACCCTGCATCTCCCCGCCCCCTCCCTCAGGCCTGCTGTGCCTGGCATGGCCGCCGAAGAAGGACCAGAGAGCTTCATGGGGCCGCAGATTCCCTAAGGGCAAAGGTCACCCTGGGGACCCCGAGGGAGCCCGGAAGCCCTGCCTTCTGACACTGTCGGGCTGAGGCACCGGGTGTCAGTTTAAGGCGCTGCGTTTCCTGGTACCGTGGAGGAAAAGCCCAAGGAAGCCAGCTCTAAAAAACAATCAGGACTGGGTTTCATGGCATTCCTTCAAAGAACACGGTAAAACTAGGCAGAGAGTTTCAAGACAAGTTTTATCCAGGTGTGGTAGTGCAATCCCATAAGCTCATCATTCTAGGAGGCTGAGGCA
Organism: Thryonomys swinderianus; assembly: GCA_004025085.1. Lineage (NCBI taxonomy): Eukaryota > Metazoa > Chordata > Mammalia > Rodentia > Thryonomyidae > Thryonomys > Thryonomys swinderianus. The sequence continues at coordinate 98,380 of PVIC010000578.1, read as the reverse complement.
GGAAGATCACAAACCAAGCCCAGCTTGGGCAACTTAGCCACTTCACAAGACTGGCTCAAAAAACAGAAAAAGGGTAGGGGTGTAGCTCAACGTGAAGATCCTGGGTTGAAGGTAAAGACGCTGGTAAAGACCCGAGCAACACAAAAATTAATTAATTAATGTTTTAAAAGATCAAATTGTTTCTCAAGCAGCACTTTCAAGCACAAACCAGCTGTGAATGCGCCCGTGTGTGACACTTTACCACTTGGGGCAGTGAGGACTCCACGGTCTCAGTCACTGAGGGCTCAGTTGGCCGAGCAGAGCAGATCACGCACAAGAAGCAGCCAGGCCAGGCCCGCGGCGAGCGCGCTCCCCCTGACTGGGAGCCGGGGCGCTTCCCTGCCCCCTCCTGACGACTGTCCGCTTTGTGTGGATGCTCAGCATCCTGGGCCGAGTCGCCCTCACGCAGACAGCAGAACCAGCGTGGCACACGCCTGTCAGCCAGCAAGGTTCGCTGGGAAATCTAGGTCCCAGGCGAGCCCCAGTTTAAGTCCCTGGTGGGGCAGTGTTTGCATGTACATCGCTGTCCTCCTGTCTCGGAGAAAAGGCTCCGCGGCTGCCTCTGCCTGGCTGAAGAAGCAAGTGGCATAACACCGAACAAACGTCTTCCCTGTCTCCTAAGGAAGGCTGAGGTCCGGAGACTGGAAGCCACACGGGCAGGCAAAGCCACAGAGCGGAGCAGTCGCAGCTCCTTCCGGGACAGAACGCCGGCTGCTGGGGGACCTCGGACCGGAGCCCGGCCCTCCAGGCTCCGCGTCCGCCCCCCTCGGCCGCTCGGCACCTTCCCTCGGGGAGCTCGGGAACTCACACCTCCGTGACCACGGGTGGACCAGGACCCACTGGCCCTCCGACGTTCCTCGCCGTCTGTGTGTCTCGCTCCCTTCCTTGGGCTTCTTTGATTTTCTTTTTAATGGCAAACGTGATTCTTTTCCCACTTTATTTTGTGCACCCCTCTCATACCAGTCTTCTCTCCGTTGCTATCAATTTCTCTTGAATAACACATAAAAGTCCTGCTCCCTCCCCTTTCTCCCCACTGTTATTGATGCCATAAATTACAGCTTTTTATATTTTGTATCCATTAATATAATTTGATAGTTATTTTTAAGCTTTTATCTTCTAAAATCTGCACTAGAAATAAAAATGATTTATGCCCTGTGATTAGTGTTCAAGGCTCGGTATTTGTCTGCATATTCACCATGCCAGAGAGCTTTATAAAATCCAGATGCTTCCATATTATTATTTAGGTTTCTTTCATTCCAGACAAAGGACCCCTTGTACGGATCATATAGTGCAAGTCTGGTGATGATAAACTCCCTTGGCTTTTTTTTTTTTTTTAAGACAGAGTCTCACTTTGTAGTTCAGGCTGGCTCCGAGCTCACTATGGTGCCCAGGCAAGCCTCAAACGCAGCAATCCTCCTGCCTCTGCCTCCCGAGTGCTGGGATGACAGGCGTGAGCCACCACGCCCGGCAAGGCTTTCTTTTTTTTTTTTAATGTCGTGAAGTCTTCATTCCTTCTTCATTTTTCATTGATTTATTTTAATTGACAAGTAATGATGCATATTTATGGGTACAGTGCAGTGCTTGAAACATTGTAGAAATAGTCTGACAAGCCAATTAACATACTCATTACCTCACGACTTTATCATGTTTTTGTGGAAAGAAGACCAAACAAGCTGTTCTCCGAGTAACTCGAGACTCTGTAGTGGGCGGAGCCACAGACCTGCTCCTCCTCCGCTGAAACTGGGCTTTCCTCAGCACCTCCCCCACCCCCCTCTCTCCACCTTTACACTCGTGCTTCGTGGTTCTCGTTGGCGTCTTCCGCACTGGAACGGAGCCTCTGCTGTGGAATGATTTCTCCGACCCTTTGTATTTTAGTTTTGAAACCAGATCTCACTCCTTTGCCCACAGCGGCCCCAGACTTTGCCTCCCGCCTCAGCAGCCGGAGGGGCCGGCGTGGGTCTGGCCCGGGAGCCTCGCGCGCGGTCTTCTCGCGGCGGGGGTGGTGCCGTGTCTGGTTGCTGTGTCCTCGCGTCCACCCACGTGGCCAGGGACGGCCGGTTTGCCCTCACGTGTGCAGTCTGTGTCTCAGCGTGGGCAAAGGTCACCCAGGGGACCCCCGGCCACGCCCTGTGAACAGGCTCCACGCCCCGCAGCAAGTGTGCACGAAGCTTCCTCGACCCTCAGACCTTCAGAGCTGCTCTGTGCTGGGGTACAAGGTTTTAGGGGTTCATCCAGGAGGACCCGGGAGGGTCCTCAGCGGGAGCTGGCTTTCTTCTCCAGGGGGCCATGCACGCCCCAGAAAGTGACTCCATGTCCCGTAGGCAGATGCGCTGCTCTGGGGGCAGGCACTGGCGGCTGCCAGCCGGTGGTTCTGGGAGGCAGCCCCACAGGGACCGCAGAGCCCGCTGGTGGCCTCTTGCGTTTTCCTGTAGCCTCCAACCAGTGGCCCCTCGTATCCAAGAAGGAGGGGTTCTCTTGTACCGAGTTACAGCATGCGCTCGCAGTCTCTCTTAAGCCCCGGGAAGTCCCGCAGGCGCCCGGATGTCCCGGGACTGCCGGGAAGAGGTGTGTTCCCGCGCTCATGGGACTGCAGGCGCCCGAGCGTCGCCGTGTCACTCGCAGGCCACGCTTCGGAAGCGCACTGGCCTCGCGTTGCCTTTCTGCTGCCGCGTCTGGGACCCAGCACGGGGACCGGCGTCTGGGCGCGACTGTGGGCCTGGCACTCTGCGGGCCTCTGCACAGCGCATCGCACCCTGGCAGGACCCTGACCCTGGTGTCTCCTCTTTGGCTTCGCAGGTGTCTCTGGGCTCACAGGCAGACTTGCAGAAGAAGAAGCGGCGGGCACCAGCGCCCCCTCCACCACAGCCCCCGCCGCCCAGCCCCCTGGTGCCCAGGCGCAGGGAGGGCAAGGAGGAGAACCGGAAGAGCGCTGCGGGTGAGTGGGCTCGCTGTCACGCGCATGGGGTGCCTGCCACGCGGAATGCCACGCTGCCACTAACACGCGCAGGGGCTCACCGGCGGAGGAGGCGCCAGGCGTGGGGGTGTCGGCCACCGCCGTGTGGGTCTGAGGGAGGGAACAGCTGGCACACGGGTGGAGAGCGGCTGCCGGAGGCAGCGGGCACAAGGTGACAGGCAGAGGGTGACTGCGTGGCCGCGTGGCACGCGCCTCGTCTCGGGCGGGGAAGATGAGTCCCTAAGGGGGCCCGGCGGAGGCTGTGCGGAGAGGCAGCTGGCATTTGAAAGCCGTTCGGGTCCCGTGCGGGTCGCACGGGCTCAGCCCCTGGCATCTGAAAGGCTGGAATCAGAAGCGCTCGGGGATCTGAAAGCTGCTCGGCTCCAGCGTGACCCACGGTGGGGCATCCGCCTCGGATCCCGCCACACGCACAGAACCGTGAGCGCCACTGCACAGGGCGCTGGGGTCGCGGGTGCGCTGTAACAAAGCCGAAGTGAGTTTCACACTCACGCCCAGGCCCACCCCCAGGACGGCCCGTGCGATGACACAGATGTCATGGGCTCATCCGTCCAAGTGCCGAGAGCGACGGCGTCAGCTCACGGGCAGCTCTGCGAGCCTCGACAGAGCAGCATGGAGGACAGAGGTTCCCTTAACTTGCCAGGGCCATCAGAGGCCCCACAGTCAGCCTGCCAGCCGATGGCACCAGACGGCTACTCCAACCAGCCAGCAGAACTGTGCCCATTTGAAACATCAAGCCATGAGTGTGCCTGGCTGCAGTGAGGGTGCACTTGGGTTCAGTGGTGGATGAAGTCACTCTGTGCAGTGCCAGTGTGGGGAGCCGGGCTGACCAAGGTTCAGGGGAGCATGGGGAGGCAGTGTGGTGCTGGGTGTGGCTGGATGTCACCTGGCGTGTGGTTGGCTCTGGTGCTGAGTGCAGCCGGATGTCACCTGGCGTGTGATTGGCTCTGGTGCTGGTGTTGCTGGGTGTCACCTGGCGTGTGGTTGGCTCTGGTGCTGGTGTGGCTGGATGTCACCTGGCGTGTGGTTGGCTCTGGTCCTGGTGTGGCTGGATGTCACCTGGCATATGGTTGGCTCTGGTGCTGAGTGCAGCCGGATTTGATGTTGGCCGCGGGTGGATTCGGTGCTGGTGTGGCTGGATTCGGTGTGGGCGAGCGAGGGGCACACCTTCCACCGGAGGAGAGGGAGTCTGGGCCTAACCGTCTGAAGCACTCCCGTTAATTCCACATAGGTGTCGGACGACAGGTGCCACAGAAGCCCCCACGAGGCACTGCGCGGGGCCCGCCCCAGTTAGTGCTGCCCCCGCCCCCGCCCTATCCTCCTCCTGACCCAGACGAGGCGGAGCCCCTCGGCCCTCCCGGGGAAGGTGCTGGTTCTGAGCCCCGCGAGCTGAGACCCAAACGTAGGTGCTCTCTGACTGTCGGCTGACTGTTGGCGTCTCTGGTCAGGGCTGGCTCTCCAGACTCCCTGCTGCTGTCTGCGTCCCGGCACCCACCCGGCCTTCCTTCCACACGCCGATGCAGTGAGCCCAGGTCCCCAGGGTGTGCGTCCACGTGCCCGCAGGGTCTCAGGGGTCGGCTCCCCAGGCCTGAACGCAGCAGTCAGGCGGTGATTAGACAGCGGTTGGGGACCAGCCAGGCGCGCCGCCACAGTGACCCCGGCACTCGGGAGGCTGAGGCAGGAGGATGGCAAGTTTGAGCCTCAAATGGGCAATTTATCAACTTAACAAGACGCTGTCTCAAAATAAAAAATTAAAAAGGGGCTGAGGATGCAGCTTGCCCTCCTCTGGGTCTGGTGCCCCGAATTTCAAGTTCAGGGCCGGAGTTCGCCTGTGGCCCCTCAGCAGCGCTCCCCAGCAGGCCCGGCCCCCGGCCGCCTGCGACTCGGGCCCCAGCAGAGCCGGGATGTGGGTGCCAGCGCCTGGCCTGGGCTTCCCCACCGTGCCGGAGTCTGTCCCCCTTGACCCTCTGGTGAGTTCGTGCCCGTCACACGCCCCGCGCGCCGTCCTCGCCGGGCCGCGGCTGGGTCTGCTGTGCCAGCGGACGCTTGGGGGAGACGCAGCTCCAGGCGCCCGCCGCCTGCCCGGAACGGGACGTCTGGCCCTGGTGAGAACCTGCGGCCCGGGAGGCCAAGGAGCCGCCGGGACGCCCTCGTGGACGGTGACGCTGGGGAAGCCGAGGCAGACGCCTCTCCGCGTAAGTGGCGCTGGCCCTCTCTGAAGCGCCTCCTGGGTCTCACTGATCTCCTTCCCAGCAAGAAGGGCCACGTGAAGATGCCAGGCCCAACCCATGAGGGAGGCCCGCCCCCCCGGGCACACGGGCTCGCCGGCGCTGTGGGGCAGGCGGGGCCTGCTTGGGCCGAGACGGCTCTGGCGGCGTTGCTCTGGTGCTGCCGACGGGAAAGGGCGGGTTCCCCCTACGGGGAGGAGAACGCCGGGCGCCGAGGGTGCCGCGTGTGTGTGCGTGTGAGGGCGGGCGCGGAGGTCTGGGGTCTGCTCTGTGGCTTGGCCTCCCGGAGGGTCACGGGATGCCCCGCTGCCCGCGACTGCCTGTGCCCTGTGGCGCCCATGGGGCGGGCCTGCTCCCCTGTCTGAAAACAGGAGGGGGGAGGGCAGCTCCGCGCGCTGCCCGGTGAGGCTCGTCCTGGGTCTCCTCAAACCGCACCGGCACAGGCTCCGCTCTGCCTTCCCCGCTGAGTCCACAGAGGACACGGCGGCCTCTAAGGCAGCTTGGGGCCAGCGGGGCCGTGTGCCCCAAGATGAGCCCTTGCCGTCTGCGTGGCCTGCGTGGCTCGGAGGTCCGGTGGGCGCGACCCGCACTGCGGCCCCCCCCGGGCTGCACCCCCCCCCCGCCCCTCCGCAGAGCCCGGGCTCTGGAGCTGTGTGAGGTCTCTGCGTAACGAGCGTGGTTTTCCGCTCTGCTCTCTGATGCGCCAGCTTCTTGCTACTAGGCTTTCACACTAACCTCGGCACCTGTGTGCAAAAGTGTGTCCCGTGCACGGCTAACAGGAGTGTGAGCTGGGGCCTCGCCCCGACTGCCTGGCCAGATCGCTTCCCCTAATACTTGGCTGGAGTTGGAATTTCACTGTGAACCCCATTAATGAACCTATCCCATTAGCTGCATTGAATTGTCTGTTCACAAGACTCACAGGGCTTTCTAATTAGGCTATTAAGATATCAGTTACTTATTCTAATTATATAAACTGTAGGGATCCAAAGTCCAGTGCATGTGGAGCCTAAACTGCATGTCTTCGATTTGCTTTAAAGTTCTAAAGCCGAACTGTCCAATGACCAGATACACATGTTCTTACCCACTGCCTGGTACCCAGGTGGGCAAATAAGTCTCCCAGGCCATGCAGGTGTGGGGCGACGGGCAGAGATGGGACATCGCGTTCTCCCGCCCTCGGCCCAGCAGTGACAGCGGCTAAGCGCTCCCACAGGTGCGGCCACGTGTCCCCTTCTAAAATCTTCAAGTAAATTCTAAACTAGGGAAATAAGCCTGGAAGCAGAACTTCCGCCCTGAATTACTCAAAGCTAGTAATGAACAGTCCTCCACACTTTAGGCCTGTGACCCACGGAAGTGCTGAGACCAGAAGACTTGGGGACCCCAAGAGCTGCACCTGGTGCCAGACGCCTGCCCGGGGCCTGGCCCAGGACTGGCCAGGGCTGTCTGGACAGACACAGACCGGAGAAGACAGAGGAAGACAGGACTGGGGTCCCCGAGGTCGCTAACATGTGCCCCACTCCACTTCCTCGGCGTCAGGACAGAGCGGTGCATGGGGAACCCCGGCAGGGTGCGCTTTGGGGGCCACTGTGCTGGGGAAGCACCCCAGCGGCCCGGTGTGGGGGAGCCCAGCCCTGGGGTGCTCACTTCCCTTCCCTCTGGGACAGCAGGAAGTGACTTCCAGCGAGTGGCCCTCTCCACAGCATGGCAGGAAGCGGCTGGCTGTGGAAGCACAGCCTGTCCCCATTCAGAGGCCTTAGAAAAAGCAGAGCTGACTGTGTAGCCTGCTGTTCTTAATACCTTGAAACCACCACCTCCGCCTAGCATAGACTGAGGTCAGCTGCCTGGGAGAGAAGCCGGGAGAAAGTCATCCTGCATGTAGCAGCACGGGAGAAAAGAGACTTCGGGACGTGTTTCTTTTTGCTAATTACTTCTCAGCCCTTTCTTGACAGGATGCTGTGACTTGAAAGAGAATTAAAGATCTCACTGATCCCTCGCTGGGACAGTCTGGCACTTTGCCAGCCTATGAAAGCGGGTTGTTAAAATTTCAAGAATTTTGCAAGCCAGTTGTTACACAGAACCATTATGAAAAAGGAAATTATATAAATGTACAATTAAATAAATAATATTAAACTTACATGAAATCATATCAAAAACAAAGGCAGCAACTACTGACAATTCATCATTTCTTAATTATTTACATTTTAGTGTCTCTGTCCTTGAGATTCTGCACATACATTGGATCCGTATAGTTCCACACTCTGTATCAGCAAAAATAGTTTCTAACAGTGTCCTGCTGATACCCGGAAGTGACGGCCGTCGCTAGAAACCCCCCATGGAGGATTGAAAGTGTGGAAACTGGCAGAGTATCCAAATCAAAGCTGAAGATGCCATTTTTAATTGTCTCTCTAGAAAAGAATGCTTGGGAAATGTTAATGAGGCACATTAACAATGTTCAAAACACGTCACATTTGTGACCCGTGCAGTATAAAAGCCCCTAAACTGAAGAATTGTTCTTCCAGTTTTCAAAAATCAGTGATCAAGGCCCCAGAAGGTCCACAAGGTTAACAAGTGAGCGAGATGCCACATACACCCCACTTCTGTTTTCATCTCAGCAGCATAAACAAAACTGTCCATCTGTGTTCAGGTCAAAAGTATACTTCTTTGCCAGTAGTAATAACAGGCTAGCTACAGATTAAAGAATTTGGCAAAACTCAACAAAAGAATGGTGTGGGAATCATCAATTATATAGTATACAACTTACAAGAATAGGGATGTCTGCTTTCTTATTATGTTATCCTGTCCTTTATGTCAGTAAAGCTTACACCTTCTATTTATACCTTTGTTTCCGGAGAGCTGGGTTGTATTTACCAGAATACCACGGCGAAGGAGTAACAAATAGAAATAGAAACGCTGGAAAGCAGGCTTGTTCAGTCAAACTGAGAACAAGTATGTCTCTACTCCCTAGACCCATCCAGCACGCAGAGGGCACTAAGAATCACACCTGGTGTCTGTGTCTCTTGAAGTTTTAATTGGCAATGTAAAGTCAAGGCGGGCATAAAAGCGTTTTGTTTATTCATTTATTCTAACATCAAGAGTTATGAGAAAAGTTTTCTGGGTTCGTGCAAATTTAAATTCTTCCCAGAAATAAGCTGTGGGCACTGGATTATTTTTTAATGGCTCTCCATTTTCGTTGAGTACCGCACTCTTTGACCAGATGGAAAGTCCCCAGGGCGTGTGCACCGAGCGCCCCCCGGTGGTCGTGTGCATGGGGGTCCGTGCGGTGGCGCAGGCCCGGGCCAGCCCGCCCTTATTCAGTGCCTCTCTCTCCCCGGACTCGGGCTCCGGGTACTTCAGGGCGCCCTGAGTAGACGGGGTTCTCCTGTAGGGGCCCAGAGGCCCGGACCTCGCGCACCGCAGCAGGCCCTGGGCCGGGGCGGGGCCGCTCACGCTGTGTCTCCTCCGCAGTGTCCTGCTGCGGCTCCTTCCCCGCCCACGCCAGGCGCCTCTGAGGACGGCTCCCCGGCTCCCGCGGGCTCTGCTGCTCCCGCCGCTCTTCTCCACCTTCCGCGACAGATGGCTCGTTTCCGCACCCACGGGTCGTGCTCCTGGGGTTCACATATAAATGCGCACTTCGCAGAGATCCGTGTGAGCTGCGTCTTTCTTTGTAGGTGTCACAGCCCTCCGTAGGTGCGTTCTGGGCAGACGACAGTGACCCGCGGGCCCGCCCCGCCCTCGCGCTCGGGGTGACGCCGCCCCGCCGGGCGCGCCTGCTGCCGTGTGGCCGAGCTGCGGCCCCTGCCCACCAGGGAAGCCAGGCGCGAAACGCCCGCCGAGAGGGCCGGAGCCCAGGCCGGGGTGGGCGGCTTCCCGTCGCGTGTCCTCCCTCGGGGCGGTTTAGCCTCCCCCTTACCGTCCACTCCCCTCGTCCATCCGCCGAGCATGGCGGAGCCCGAACTTACGACCGGGCCGCCTCCGACACAGGCCCCGGGGACAGGCCTGCGGTGACCCCGCTGGGACACACTGGGCCAGAGTGTGGCTGTGCTCGGCGTGCCCGCAGAGCGACCGGCCGTGCGGGGCTGCCCGCTGTCCTCGCCGTGGAGGACGCGGACCCCAGCGCCCGGAGACTTACCCAGGAGATGCCCACGCCCCGGCCGGAGAGCTGGGCCGTGAGCGGACGGGTCCTCGCTCCCTGCGCTGAAGCCCGCTGTGGCCAGACACACCCGGGCGGGGCGGCTCCTCTCACTTCCCTCCAAAGTAACAAAGGAGGAGCCGACTCTTGTCGTTCTGTGGGATTGTTGGCCGGGCGGTCACAGTGGAAACGTGAGTGACTTACGCAGGAGGGACTGTGGCTGCCGGTGGGGTGGGGGGCGCTGCTGAGAAGCCGGGGGTCCCGGACGCTGCAGGGAGCACGCTAGAGAGGCTCCCTCTGCGGCTCCTTCTCTCTCTCTCTGTCTCTACCTCCCTCTCTGTCTGTCTGTCTGTCTCCCTCCGTCTCTCCGTCTCCCTCACTGAAATAAAGGACTTTTGTCTGACAAGGAGGCTCCTCTGACCTCAGGTCATTAAGTGGCAGTGGCGAAAGCCTAACCGAGAAAGGTGACTGTACCTAAATGTTGGGGAACTGCCGGGACTTAGCCCCGCACGCGTGTGACCGTGGAAGGTCGGAGGTCCTGACGGAGGCGGGCGGGCGGCAGATCTGCGGAGGACGGAGGGCTCCACCGTGGGACTGTGGGTGGAGAAGCAGGAAGCCTCAGGGGCCAGACACACATCAGATGCTGCCAGAAACAGGGGCCAAGACACAGGGAGAGGGCAGCTTCACGGGGCTCGGCCCGCGTCCCTCACAGAGGGGAGCCGACTGGCCGCCGTGTGCTGGACGGGCCGGTCACCACGACGGGGCCGCCGGCCTTTGACAACACCGGGTTTGTCTCATCAGGCCTCTGCGGGCCTGACGCACAGCGCTCGGTCAGATTCAGTGTACGCGGCTAGATTCCTGTAGGAACCGGATGATGTGTTTCTCTTCTGCAAGAAATAGCATTTCAGAAAGTTCCGCATTTGTGACTCGCTCTAGAATCTGAGCCCGGCGGTGAGTCCCGCCCTCTCCGGGCTTCCCTGTGAGGAGCCCGGCTCGCCGGAGAAGGTGCGGCCGGAGCTCCCGCCGGCCGAGCGAATCCGCGGTGTGGCAGGGCCCGGGGACCCGCTCCCCGTCGCGTCCCCGGTGCCAGACAGCTGCGCCGCACAGTGTCTCAGCTGGGCCGTTCTCCGGTGACAGCCCCTGCCCTGCCGACCAGGTGGCCTCGGCTCCGAGCCCGCCGTCCGCGTCTCGCCCTCCAGGACGTCGGACCCCCGCATTTCCGGCTCGAGTAAGCGCGCCCCATCTGCGGGGACAATGGGGAGGTCGCGCGCATGCGCATGCTGTTCTCAGCGCCCCGCGACCGATCACGCCTCGAGTCTGTTTCGGATGCTCATCAGCCGCTAAGTCTCACAGCTTTCGTGCTGATCTGGACGCACCGGAGGAGACGGTTTGCTCACCGCTGCGTCGCTGACGAACTGGAGTCGAAGCGCCTCTACACACAGACTCCTCTCGCACGCAAGACAGCGTTTCCGCGCGGGGATGGGGCGTGTCTTCCGCACAGCAGGAGGGGAGAGAGGCTTCGGGGGCCGGAAGCCCGCGCTCACACAGCCGGCCGCGGTGGCGTGGGTGCGCACGCGTGTGCGGTGGGTGAAGGACAGCCGGCCCGTGGCGGTCGCCCCTGTGAAACGGCAGACACTTCCGGCGCTCCCGTGGACACACCCAAGCTCCAAGCGCAGCGAGGCGCAGGCATTGCTGGGTCGTGGTGGTTGCGTACGTTATTCGCCATTACTTCTCTTCGTTCTGTCCTTTCCCCCGAAGACGGTGGCACATTTTCCGTCCCGTGAAGGAAACAAGCAAGGCAGAAGGTCCTGCTCGCCCGTGCTCAGGGAGGACAGACTACAAGGCGAAGGCCAGAGTGCTCAGCGCGCGGAGGCAGTGCCATGCTTTCTGGGTGGGCAGGTCTGCGGCGGCCTCCGGGGAGCTGGAGCCACCCCGGTGCGGCCGAGCCCAGGCGCGGGCGGGTGTGCGCCGCGCTCCCTCTGCGCCATCCAGGGCCGGTCACACAGACCCGAAGCCCGGGCGTGGGGAGGCCCCCGGCTGCCCTCCGCTCCCTCTGCCCAGTACCAGTGCGTGAGAGTCCGGTGCGCTCGGTGCCGGCTCCTCCTTCTGTAACAGCTCGTGGCCCGTCGTAGACATCACGGGTGTCCCCGGCCCCAATCTGGAAACAACCGTGACCGTGGTCGGCCCGCCCACCTGAGCGGCCGGAACTGGGAGCCAGTGGAGCTGCGGGCGGCCCTGAGAGGCGCCTGGCAGGGGCCCGTGCTCCGTGGGTGCCCGTCCCTTCCACCCTGGGCATTGCAGCTCACGCGAGCAGGGAGGAGAAGCTGCAGCCCGGTGGGCAGACCAGGTCCCCAGCAGTGCCACCCTGGCCTGGCCCTCCCTGGGCACTGCTCGCCTCAGCAGTCTTTGTGCCCGAGGATGGACCTGTTCCGTGTGAAGACCGATCAGCTAGTGAATGTGAATTTATACAGACGATAGATTTCTCTTCTCTCATGCAGGACTAGGGCTGAACCCAGGACTCTGCACCGAGCTACACCACCAGCCCTCTTTCTCCTCTTATTTTGAGGCAGGTCTTGGTAAATTGCTCAGGCTGAACTCGAATCCGCAGTCCTGCCTCAGCCTCCAAGCATGTGGAGACTGTGGGCTTGAGCACCCACACCCAGCTAATAGATGTTTTAAAAGAGACTTTTAGGGGCCGGAGGGTTAGCTCAGTGGTTCCGGCGCCTGCCTCACAAGCGCAAGGCCCTGAGTTCGATCCCAGTAACCACATACAATGCTGAGTGTGGAGATTCACGCCCACCAGCCATCAATACCACACACCACAGTGCCGGGCATGGTGGCTCACGCCTGTCATCCCAGCACTCGGGAGGCAGAGGCAGGAGGATTGCTGAGTTCGCGGCGGCTTGCCTGGGCACCATAGTGAGCTCAGGGCCAGCCTGAACTACAAAGCGAGACCCTGTCTCAAAAAAAAAAAAAAGAGAGAGAGCCTTTTAGTCTGTAATACTGGAATTACCCATCTTCCCTTGGACCGCGAGGCATAGGAGAGGACTGACGGGTGAGCAGGCGGCTTTGCTTCAGGCACCGCAGCGCCACCATGCACCATGGGGCGCGTGACCCGGTGAGGTCCCCACGCGGCGCCCTCCGGCTCCCGTGTCACTGGTCGGTTTCTGACCTGTGTGTCTGTGCGCACAGAAGCGCAGGTGTGCACTCGTGCTTAAAGCGTCGAGTGTGTGCTGTGCGCCCCGTGAGGAGACACGCAAGCCTGGTGACGACCGTGCAGATGGGGCAGGTGCCTCACCGGGACCTAGAGCTCCGCCTTGGCTCTGCGAGCGCCTAAATGGAGGCGACCTCAGGTCAGCGCTGATGCCTCCAGGTGCCCAGGGCAGCGGACGCCATGACGCTCTCCTCCGGGCTGCTAGGGTGCCCCCTGCCCGGGGTCTGCCTCCCCCGGCCCTCCGCTGAGGTCAGCCTCCTCCGCCCCTCCCTGGCCCCAGCCACGCCAGCATCCGGCTCCCATCTGCCTGGGGCAGGCGGCTCCCCACCCCTGCGCCCCTGGACACACAGGCTGGCAGGCCAGGCCTGGCCGGGTCCCCACTGGGCCTGAGAGGGAGGGCGGCCGGCGGCTGGGTGGGGGAGGGGCCCGGGCAGCAGGGCGCTGCTGCGCGTTTCCCCCACCAGGGGGCGCCCTGGTTATCCCATTGATGGAGAGCCCAGCAGCGAAAGGAAACAAAGATTTAAAAATGACCAAGAGAATGCCGGACGTGGTGGCTCACGCCTGTCATCCCAGCACTCGGGAGGCAGAGACAGGAGGATTGCTGAGTTCGCGGCGGCTTGCCTGGGCACCATAGTGAGCTCAGGGCCAGCCTGAACTATAAAGCGAGACCCTGTCTCAAAAAGCAAAAAAAAAAAAAAAAAATGACCAAGAGGGCTGGGGATTTAGCTCAAGTGGTACCGCACCTACCTTGGAAGCACAAGGGCCCGAGTTCAGCCCCCAGTACCACAAAACGAAGAAGAAAAGAAAAATAACCAGGAGGGAGCTGCTCGTGTGCCAGAGTTGTGCTGCACAGAGAGCAGGCTGCGTGGCGGCTGAACCCGCCCCATGACCAAGGGGCACAAGGCCAGCCGCGTCCAGAGACCAGGCCGGAAACACAACCGAGTGGGGCCGGGCTCAGCCTGCCTGATGCTCCACCCGGCCGGCTGGGTGGCTGGAGGACCCATGTTCTGTGCACATACCTCTGCAGGCATGTACACACCTGATGCACATGGGGATGCGCGTATACACACACCGAAGCACACACACATGTAGGATAGTATCCCTGTGCACGTAGATAGGCATGGTGCACGTGCAGACCATGTGCGCACGCATACACACACAACAGTGCACACACAGTACATGCCTGCGCCCTGCGTCATGTGACAGCACTCCCTCCATGTGCTGCGCTGGTTCCTGGGTCTCCCAGGGAAGGAGGGCGGCTGTGCAGGAGGGGGCAGGCTGCGGCGCGCTGGCAGCGTGCGGCCCCGTGCCCGGCCTGCCCTGCGTCCTGGCTGCAGTGGGTGGGCAGCCTCCTGCCAGCCCTTCCTCCGTGTTGGCTCCACCCTGCAGAGCTGACCACGGGCTGAGCCCGCGGGGAGCTGAGTCAGAGATGTTTCCTCTACTTCAAGCTGCAGGTGTCGAGTATCGCGTCCTGGGCCACAGAGTGCCGGAAACCATGCACACGCACGTGAGTGCACTGCCTGTGCACATAACACATACACACAAATGCACACATACATGTGGACGCAGAGTGCATGCACACACATATGTCAGGGCTGTGAGTCAGTGTTCGCTGCTTTAGTTACGGTGGAGAATCGAAGTGACCCAAGTCCTTGTTTTAAAACCAGAGGAAATATTAAGAGTTCAGCACTGAGCTTGAACTCACTGTTTACTTTTCTGCCTCGCGCCTCCTCTGAGTGGCTCAGGCCTGTCCTGCCCCCCCTTCCCTTGGGCATTATGTCACGCGGTACGAGTGGGCTCGTGGGAGGGGTGAGCGCCTCTGCGGCCCCGGGTGCCGTCCACCCACGGGGCCCCCAGAACAAGGGCTCCCTCTGCCCAGAGCCCCAGTGGCAGCCGCGAGTCCCGTGCCACTGTGGCCTCCTCCGCTACCCCCAGCTGTCCCAGGGCCTCCGCCAAGTGCCAGACACGACCAGGCCCCGATGTGGCATGGGCGGCACAGGAAGGTGCGTCCCCTCCAGCCCTGGACCCGCGAGGCGCGAGGTGTCACTTCCGCCAGAGGCGCAGCCCCCGGCCGTGGAGCGGCCGCAGTGGCTCCTGGGAGCGGCTCAAGCCCACAGGCGCCAGGGCCTCGGCCTGCGCTCACGCCTGGCAGGCCTGACGTGCAGCTCGGCACTCGGGCGTAGCTCCGGCCACTTCTCCCAGGACGAATGGGAAGGATGGGGAGGTTCAGGCCGGGAAGAAGGGGTGCAAGAGGCACTGTGGGCACATCTGTGGCTCCCCCGGCACGGTGACCTCGGGGACGACGAGGTGAGCCGCCAGACCGCCGCGAGCTGCAGGCACTGCTTTCACCTTCTGAACGCCTTCAAAATGGGAGAAGACTAATGAAGAATAACAGTAGTAACATGTTATCCTTAGAAGTAAAGGACGTCTAAGTTCTCCTGGGCTGCGGCCCCAGTGGGGCATGGCGTCCTCCCTCAGGATGGACAGACGGCTCCGGGCCCCCGGGCAGCTCGCTCTGCGGCATCTCCAGTGCCGAGCTGAGGTGCGCGTTTCGTGTGGCCCACCGTGCTGTGCCCACAGTGCCCTGAACCGTCTCTAGGTCACACCAGAGATACACAGGAGTCCATGCTGTAGTCTTGCCAACACTAAAATTCTGTAAGTAGTTGCTATATTGTTTAGGAAATAAGGACAAGAAACTATGTGTTCAGTACAGATAACACTTTGTAGTGTTTCATCCATGATCGGTCTAATCTGCAGACGGAGGCATCGTAGATTGGAGGGCTGGCTGCGTGTCACGGGCTCTCTCTGCAGAGGGGAGGGAGGGGGACGCGGGGCGGGGACAGGGAGGGCGCTGTGCTAGGGACCGAGGGCCCCTCTCCTCTCCCTGTGCGGTTCACAGGCCCGCGGCCAGGCGTGTCGGCTCTCACAGAAATGTCCAGCAGCCTGAAGGCAGGAAGGCGTCCTCGCCCCAGCTTCCGGGTCTGTGCGGACCCTCAGGAGCCTGCATGGGAGCCGCCTACGGATGGTGTGGAGGCCGATGTCTCCCGAGAAGAGGCACTCGGGGTTCGCTCCCTCTGCGCCGCCGCCGTCAGGTTGAACGACCAGGAGCCCAGCCCTGTGTGCTCAGTGCCACGTACACACCCGCGAACCTCAGTCGCCACCCAAAGAACAGGCCGAGGCCCCAAGCGACATGGCACAGCTGCCCCAAGACGGGGCCCTTCCCAGAGGGGACGTCGAGGCCCCAGGGAAGCTGGCCATTCTCGCCCTGCACCTCCGACCCTGACACGGAACCGTGGCGTGGAAGTGCTGCCGTGAAGTGAGTCGTGTTAAAGGCAGGAAAGAGACGAGGGCCCTGTTCTCCGTGTGCAACACTCGTGCGCACACACAAGTGTGTTCGGGATAATGAGGAGGAGCTGCCTGTGCCACTTCCGGCCCTCGGTCCTGCAGCCGGCCGCGGATCAGGCTGGCGCTGCAGTTCTCTTCCGCCTTCTTCACGTTTGCTCAGCCTTCCGGAGGACCCCGCGGGCACAGCTCCCTGCCCGGCAGGCACGCAGACGGCCTTCGTGCCTGGAAGGGCCGGGCCATTCGTCGTCGTCCTGCCTGGCCGGGCTGCAGGCTCCTGGGACCTCGGTGACAGGGTGTGTAACTCCGGGGCGTCCCAGGCCCGCCCACTCCCCCTCGGGAATCTGGACGTCGTTCCAGCCGCACCACAGCACCCACCTGCCGGCCGACACGGCAGCACAGGGCTCAGGCGTGGCCGGGCACAGCCTCGCCTCGCAGTTCCGGAACTCCTCAGCAGACGCGTTCCTGCCAGGCCAGCAGTTCACACGGCCTTGGGGTGGGGGGCACCCCGTGCCTCCAGCGCATCCCTGGGCAACAGTGAGGCTAACCCAGGGATCCTGGCTGTGGAGAGACAGCACAACCCTCGGTGCCAACAGGGTACCACCGCCTCGGAGAACCTCGGCCCAGCCCTGCGGACTGCCACGGGGTCCAGGGGCACTCCACGTCCGGCTGAAGTAGCAGCTCCAAGATGGCAGGGAGCGTGACCCAGTGAGTCCGGTGCCAGCGCCCCCGCCACACCCCTCCGGGAGCGAGTTCGGGGTCAGAGTGAGGCTGAGCAGCGGCGCTGAGCCCTGTGCTGGGGTCTGGGAGCTCCGCAGCCCGGCTGGGGAGCTGGGGATGACTCTCCAGCGCTCATGCCCTGGGGATGGCTCGGAGGTTTAAATCTAAAAATTTATTATAGAAGCCCCTACTTCAAACACACTTACCATTATTAACGATCTGGCCTCATCAGATGTTTTAAAAGTCACATCCGCTGTGTTTGCCAGTCACCCTGGCACACCTGCCCCCTGGAGAGCCACGGAGACGCCCCCGCCACCCCCGGCTGTCCACATGTGCCCCACAGCCCGTGAATGAGTGGCAGCGGTTGTTTCTGCCCCTGTTTCACAGGTGACAGAGTCAGAGCCTCTAAGTCTCACACCCCAAAGCCGCCGGCGGCCTGCGACAGCGTGGCTCGCCCTGTCAGTGGGCAGAGTCAGTGTCAGGACGGCAGGACAGCAGGTGCACAGCGGGTGCTCCAGCTCTCTTCATGTACCCCAGAACTCGTCACCCGTGGATCCCAGAGGCTTCTTTAGCAGGAACGGTCAGAAGGGCAAGCAGCCAGTGTCACCAATAACAGCTTTTTTAGAAATCAGTGGTGCCGGGCGTGGTGGCTCACGCCTGTCATCCCAGCACTCGAGAGGCAGAGACAGGAGGATTGTTGAGTTGGAGGCTTGCCTGGGCTACATAGCTCAGGGCCAGCCTGAACTACAAAGTGAGACCCTGTCTCAAAAAAAAAATCAGTGGTTGTTTTCATTGTAATTGTTTGTGTTTTCCTGAATTTCTTGAACTAAAGTAAAAGGGAGAATGTAAACTATTTTAAAGCCTGGCAGAAGTCCGGTAGGGAAGTGCTGGTGGAACAGGCATTGGGCACTGTCTCCACCGGAGCGGAGCGAGCGGAAGGGGTGGAGGCTGGCATCCTTTGAGGACAGGGAGAAAAAGGGGAGGCGGCACCCCATTTCAGGTCCCTGCATGGAGTCCAGGACCCTGTGCCCGACCGCAGCCTCTCGTGGAGGTTATTTGACGTGTCGGGGTTTGGGAACACGAGAGCTGTTGGCCAATCAAGGCTGTTTCGGGCGGAGGTGACTGGGGGTCTGGCGGGCGGTTTGTGTGGAAGCTGCTTTCGGGCCGTGGGCCCGGCACGGGGCAGGTCTGCACCGAGCGCCCTGCGGAGTGGACGCCCCCGTGTGTCCGCCGCTGGGTGAGAGGCAGGATTCTTACTCGCGGCTCGCCACGCCCACCTCACGGCAGGCGGCGTGTTCTGATTCCTCAGACTACTGGGAGTGGATTCCTCAGACTACTGGGCCGTCCATCGCCCCCGGAGCGACTCAGCAGGACGCGCCTCTGGCCTGACTCATCACCCCCAGGCGTGGGCGGGAGTCTGGAGCCTTCCGTCTGCCCCAAGTGCGGCCGGAAATTCCTTATGGACCAATAACGATCAGGCAGAAATTCTAAGGTGGCCGCAGGGCGGGGGGCTGCTGGCGGTAGAGTCGCCCCCCCTCTTTTCTCCCATCTTACCTTTTCATTCCTGTCGTTTCTTTCGTCCTGCCTTTTGCACACTTTGCGAATACGTGCCGGGGTCTTGCTCCTGGGTCACTTGGTGATTCTGCTTTTCTGTCATGTACTTTCCACAAGTGCGATTTCAGCCCTTCTGTGTAGAGGAAAAGGTCACCTGACACCGAGGGCATTGGGGATGACTTTGGGTAAGGCGAGCAGGAGCGGCGGAGAGCCGCCCGCGCCTCTGCCCTTGGGGACCCCGAGGCATTGAGCCAGGGTCCCAGACGCGGGGTGTCCACAGCCACAGCCAGCAGGGGCCCGGGGCTGCTTCGGTGCCGAGACCTGGGCGGCAGGCGCCCGGCAGAAGGGGAGGAGCCGGAGAGCAGACCCGGACACGGCAGCCACGCGGGGTGGGGATCGCGCAGCGGTCGCCCCGACCTCCCGGCCGTCCCCAGGGCCGGCAGAGCAGCGGCTCAGCAGGGGGGCGGGGCGGCCTCCGCGCAGCCACCGGGAGTCGGGAGCTGGGCCGGGGCGCCTAGAAAGGGAAGGAGAAGTCGCGTAGAAGGTTCAAACGTTTAACTGCAGGTCTTCTCAGTGACACCACGCCTGCACCGCAAGCACAAGGTCCTGAGTTCAATCCCTGATACTGCAAAAGAAAAAAAAAGCAAATATTCTCTCTCAAATTCTGTTCACATCTTCTGGATGAAAGAAGTTCTTCAGCAGGGCCTGTTCTCGTGTTACGGTTTATAAAATAGGAACAAAGGGGGTGGGGGGGGGCGTGTGAGGCTGCTCTCCATCTGAGCACAGCAAACAGCTGTAACCCGACTTCAGGCTGTGGTTTTCGCGGGTCAGTGTGGTTTGAGTGATCTAATATAACTAGCCAGTAGTTTACTGTTTTAGACAACTTTTAGTGAATGCCCTGACATGAGCGGAGAGGAAGAAATCTGCTTACTGATTTGCTGAAATGCCCCCGAGTGGAACTGCAGGTCCACGTGCCTGAGTCCACACGCCACGAACCACGGTCAGCTTGTGGCCATCTGTGCAGACATAGGCTTCGCCCCACGCAAGTTTGTGTCTCTTCCCCGCGAGGCCCACCTGGCCAGTCCTGGTCTCTGTGCCACACCAGGGCGGCTTGCTGTGCTAGGCTTCCGGCCCCGAAGTCTTCACAGCCGCGTTCCCTCCGGCTCGCTTCTACCCACAGGGACAGCCGTGGGGCCCTAGGCCAGTTTTTAGCGCCTCAGAGAGACACCCACGCTGGTCAGAGGTGTCATCCCTGCAGGAAGCGGAGTTCCTCAGGATGTAGGGAATAGAGCAGAACTATGACATAAATACTTCCAGCAAATTTTAAGGAATTATCACATACGTAAAACAAGAGCAGTTTACTTATTTAAATAAACAAGTTTATTTATTGAGAAATAAACAACAAACGGACATCAAAATATTCTCGGAAGGTAATAAAACGCTCATAAAAAACACCTTCAGATACCATTTGGTAAGAGTCGGACATTCTCAGATTAGAGGGAAAGCCTTATGACCTCCAAGACACGGGCTGGCAGGACAGAAAGCACCGCACGCGGCTTCCCTCTGTAAGACAAAACAAGAAAACGAGCTGAGCGTAGTGTCAGAGGAGAGTTTTTATCTTGAGCTTTCTGCAGTTAGCTATGCTCTTGCTCAAGGACGAAGAGTCTGCGAGCCAGTCTTCAGACACCAGAGGGCTTCCAGGCTGCACCCTGAATGCCCACCCGTGCACCCTAAGTTAGATTACACTCGGGTGCACCACCCAAGGGAACTAAATCTAGGAAGAAAGGACCTGAAACATCAGCTGTTGAATTATTGTAGTTTTACAATAAAAGTTTCTATGAGAAAAAAATCATCAAGTAAAATAAATAGGCACACAAAGCCAATGAAATTTTGACCTTTATTAAGATTATTTAGTTTCTTTATAAGACTCTTTAGTTCCAAGAAACAGAAAAGGTCTTTATGTCTGAAAGGGCTTTTTAGTTCACAGAACTGGAAATTCCAGCAACAGATTTTTTTTCTTCAGTACTGAGGACTGAACTCAAGCCCTTCACTTCGAGCTACATCTTCAGCCTTATTTTTTTTTTTTTAATTTTAAGACAGGGTCTTGCTCAGTCGCGAAGTTATTCAAGCCAGGCTTGAACTTTCCAATCCTCCTGCCTCAGCCTCCCAAGGTACTGGGGTTACAGACATACACCACCAACCATGGATGGACATGATTGGTCCTGCGAGTCGAAGGACTGTCTTAGAGCTATGTTCTCCTCCAGCCACTGGAAAACTACCTCCGTGTGTCAGCTCCAGGGGCCACCATGCGTGTGAGCCCTCACCTACCATCCAGCCCAGTACGATGAGCTTCTCCGACAGCTTTGTGAGCGGTCTCAGATGACCCGCTGGTGCCAGCTTAGCACATCTGCCTGGGGCTGGGCCTGTCCTTGTGCCCACACGTTTGCCCACCCTCATGCTGGGAGTACTTAGGAAAGGAGGAGACAGCCAGGGATCGAGGCGCAGGGTACCTGCGGGACCACGGGGTTTCTCGGGGAGGGCACGGTGCCAGCGAGAACAGCGGCAGCTGCTTCCTCTGTGGTTTGAAGAAGGACAGCGGGGGATACACTGTGTCCTGCGATCTGCCAAGATCCTAACAGGCCCCCATAACCAGAGTTACAGCTCAGGCTGTGAGGAAGGAGGGGCGGGTCGATGCCACGAGTACAATGCTTAACTCCCAAAGTGGTGCAGGTGGGGTTTTAGATCCGTCTGCACTTCGCAAGTCTTTGTCATCTTGTTGAGAAAAATACACATATGGACACAGTGCTGTCCCTGGTCAGCTCCCGTGGGTCACCCCTACCGTCGGTCCCGGGGGCCTTGACTGCAGGTGTCTTGAGAAGTACATTCGGAAGGCCAGCTGGAGCCCTCCAGGCTCGAGACTGAGTTTGAAGTAGCAGACGAGTCATCTGCCGGCAGAACCGCCTGCGGGACCAGGTAGAGGATGAGGGAGGCAGGATCCGGCTGCTGGTGCCGAGGGGTCTCCACGCTGTTTCCCGTCCATCGGCACCGTCGCCCGTGTGCTCACAGACTGACCCCACCCTCCGCGCAGCCCGTGCTGTGCCGACCCTGACTCCCCTTCCTTGTCCACTTCCTGCCCCTTCTGATGCCCCTGCCTCTGGCCCCTATGCCATCTCCCGTGAGCGCCACCACCCCAGCCCCTCCGCTGTGGAACCACACTGTGCTCCAGCACGCCCCTGGGGTCCACCAGGAGTCTGCTGGCGGCGGTCAGCCCGTCGCACGCGGCCTTCCCGGAACAGCTCTCCTGAGAGCGTGTGGCGTGGACCCGAGTTGGATGCCCACTCTCCGCCGCCCAGAGCCAGCGCAGCCTCGTCCTGGAATCTTGCCGGGTGGACCGATCCACCTGTAGTGCGGGGTGGGCCAGGGGCCAGCGGCAGGCGGAGCAGAGGAAGGACTCCCCGCCCAGCGGCAGGTCCACACACCGGTGACGTCCAGTCTTCCTTTCTAACCAAATTGACGAAGGACCTGAATTGTCCGATGCTGGATCAATAAGCATAATACTTGTGGCAGGTCAGTTAAGTAAACGTTGACCTATCGTAGAGGAAGAGTTTTTAGAGAGCGCATGGGATGATGTGGCTGGAAGGAGACTGGTGCCCGGTCTCCGGGGCTCATAGGAAGGGCAGGGACAGAGGCCGTGCCCAGCCTGCCTCACTCATCACGCAGATGCCAGACATGGTTAAGGGGCTGATTAAGAAGAAGACTCGTTTACTCCCTGCGGGACGCATGGTGTACGCATCTGCCCCGCAGGCACCACCGCACAGAGCACCGGCCTATCGTGCAAGGCCCTCGGCAGTTCCGTCTCCGGAGCCACAAAAAGTTACGTGTGCGTGTAAACTGTCCCAGGGCCAACTCCACACGCATGGAGAGTGTAATACTACCAGCTTGCGCTCCAGGGAGACTAAAAATCAAAATTGAATTGGTATCTATTTCAGACAAAGATTTGATTTTCTAGAATCCCCTGGGCTCGTGGCTCTGCACCCCGCCCCCGACGAGTCCAAGGGCTGAGCTTGAGCCTCAAGTGTGAAGTTCTTCAGTCAGCGTGAGATTCCGTTTGGCGTGGAGTGGAAATGAGGTTCAAGAAGAAGAGACCCGGTCGAAAGTTCTGTCTGAGGGAGGCTGCACGGCCGGGGTCCTGGGCATCCGCTCACTGACGTCAGGCTCTTTGGGTCGCACCTTTGAAAGTGATGAAATGTCTACGTAAAAGGGCGACTATTTGTGTTTACATCTGCGGCCCCCCACTGCATTCTTAAAGGAGACGTGCGGCTGTGATCAAAAGTATAAGAGGGACATGGTAACCCAGTTAATTGGAGGATTCGGGAAAAACCCACCGAACGGCACCATGCCAGTGCCCAGCCCCGCCTTGGCCCCTCCCGGGCCTGGCATGCGGCGGAAGCAGATTGAGATGAGGGACAGTCGCCGTTGGCGGTGGCGAGCGACCTGAGAGCCCACTGTCGCAGTGCGGGGCGTGAAGCCCTGCTGTGAAACACGCGTGTCTCTGGGGAATGCACCCTTGAGAAATCTCCTTTCATAATGAGCAGCAGAAAAGCAGTGCAACAGGGGGCAGGACCTCTCATTGGCATTTCGTAATCCACGGAGAGCACACGGGCTCCTCCCTCCGCCCCGTCCGGCTCACGTCCTGACAATTGCACGTAACTGGGGCGTGTACGCAGGTGCTCTGGACAGCCTCGCGCTGTGAGCACACACCATGGCCCCTGACCCGGTGCCCACCGGGAGCTGCGGGTCACCCCTCTGTCCAGCTGAGGGACAGATCGGACGGCAGCCGGGCCAGCCCAGCCGCGACCAAAATCCCAAATACTGTTTACCGTGCACCACGATAGGCTCGACAGGGTTTTGAGTCAAGTCGGGAGCGATGCTCGGATCTCTCGTGGGTCCAGAGCTTGGGCCTTGGGGAGATGGCGGGGCCGTGGGCACCACTCTCAGCACGGGTGAGTCCAGCGGTGGGTGCGTGGGCAGGCAGGCCTGGGCAGAGCCGCGGCTGCCAGAGTGCCCGCCAGAAGACCGTCTCCCTCCACCCGTGAGGCAGCAGCTCTCCCCCCTCCACGGGCCCCTGTGCTGCTGGCTCGGCCGTGGGTGTCGGTGCGTCTCGAAGGCGACCAGGACAAGAAGGCAGCTCAGCAGCGGCGCTGTCGTCCGTGGGTCCCTGGAAGACACTGACATTTCCTGTTTGAAGTTCCCTCTGCGGCTTCGTCAAGGGGACGCTTGTGGTGGAGCCGCGGGGCGCAGGGCGTGTCCAGGAGGCCGTGTCGGGGTGCTCCGCGCCTCACACACCAGCTTGCCGGCACGCGAATCAGCTTGCAAGCAGCCTGACTCCTCCCAGGAGGGCAGCAGGCGTCAGAGAGGGTAGAGAGAGCCTTGTGTTCCCCCATCCATGCATTCAGTCCTTCATCTGACAGCACTGGGAGCTGAGCTAGGGGCCTCTGCCCTGAACTACAACCCCAGCACTTTTTACCTTTTTTTTTTTTTGAGACAGGGTCTCGCTTTGTAGTTCAGGCTGGCCCTGAGCTCACTATGGAGCCCAGGCAAGCCTGGAACTCAGCAATCCTCCTGCCTCTGCCTCCCGAGTGCTGGGTTGACAGGCGTGAGCCACCACGCCCGGCACTGTGGTATGTGGCATTGATGGCTGGTGGGTGTGAGTCACCACGCCCAGCATTGTATGTGATTACCAGGGATTGAACTCAGGACCTTGCGCTTGCGAGGCAGGCGCCAGAACCTCTGAGCTAACCATCCGGCCCACTTTTTAACTTGTTTGTCATTTTGATGTAATCTTGATAGATTGCTCAGTTGCTCAGGCCGTGCTCAAATTTGGCAATGCTCCTGCTTCAGCTTCCCAAAATACCAGGTTATGGGTGTGTACCACCGCGCCTACTTTGTCATGAGTCTTTTCAGGTTCCTAATTAGTCACCAGTCAATTGCACAAGAATGTTGACATCCTGTATCTTGATTTGAAATTTCAAAGAACATTCTAGGCCTGTGAGGACTTCTAAAACTGATCGGGGTCAACTTGCTTCTTTCACAGAAAGGGGAAAATACTGTCCGAAGTTCAGAGCAGAACTTGGGTGGAGGACGGAACTGGAGTCTCAGTGCAGGGCTCCTCCTGCAGCTGCTGCCCTGAGGTCAGGCGGAGCCTCAGGGCCGCTGAGTCCCGGGCCTAGGGGCTGTGGTGAGGATGGAAACCGCCGTCTGGGGACGCGGCCCCGGGGCCTTCTGGGCCCTGGACCCGGCAGCCGAGTTAGCTCCACGTTCTTCCGTGCGTGCGGGCCCAGTGGGCCCGAGGCGGTGAGGCCCAGCCGGGGCGCAGGGCAGGCGCTGGCTGTCGGGACCTGGGGCCGAGGCCCGGCGAGCCTCTGTGAGCACGTGACACACGGTTGGGAGGACGCCGAGTGTGTGTGCCAGCTCCCCGCGAGGAGGGCAGCTGTCACGTGGGCAAGGGGTACGAGGGCTCTTAAGGTAAAGAGAGTTCATTGTAGTAACAGCCGCACTGCCACGATTCCCCTCCAGAGCCACCGTCGCTGTGGACACCCTCGCCCCGCCGTCCTGCCGCCCTGAGTCCCCTCCTGGGGGCCCTCGGTGCCCTCTGGCTTCCCCCAGAGTCCCCAGGGCCGTGCGAGGGAAGCATTTTGATCCGTTTGGGCATCCAGGCAGACGCGAAGCACAACTGAGGCTGGATCCGGGGCCTCCAGGGAGCCCCAGGGAGGGAGCCAGGCCAGTGCCTGCGGGTCACCGCCGCCAGAGCCCGCGGCTGTCCTGAGTGCACCCGGCCCCTCCCCGAGGGCAGGACTGTCAGGCCGTTTCTCAGGTTGGGAACTCACCTCGAAAACCTCTGCACAGGCCTGTCCCGTCCTACAGCCCCAGACGATGACCTTCGGCCTGGCCGCGGCCGGGCAGACCGAGCCCCGCTGTCCAGGTGCAGCCGGAGAGGGCTCAGCTGGGGTTGGGCCCAGAGCCCGGGACCTGAGAGCTGTGTGATTTTTTCTGCATCGTCGCCCCGTTCATGGGACACGCACGGACTTTGAAACACGAGTGACGTGGGCCGCGGCTCTCGGGGCTGGGGCTCAGGCGAGGCAGGCCCGCCCTGGGAACGATCGGCTCACTGCATCTGGCGTCCTCGGCCCCGCTTGCCTGTCTGCTCCCCAGCTCTCTGCGAACCCCGTGTTTTTGTGAGTGTGTGTCCTGTGTTTTCGTGGGTGTCTCGTGCGAGCCCAAGTGTGAGGTCTCTTGGTTTTGTGTCTCGGCTGTTGGGCGGGAAGTGGGTGACGCCGGGCGTCCTGGTGGGGTCACCCCGCGCCTGCGAGGCCTGCCGGACTCTCCCCATCAGGACTCACCCGTACGTGCCAGCTGGCAGTGCTCGGGTCTAGGCCCCGTGCCCATAAGTGTCCTGAAGCCTGAGAACGAGTCAGAGCAGCTCTGGGTTCACCCCACCCTCACCCCACACACTCACCCCTCCCCCACCCTGTCCTTCAGACTGGGGCCCTGTGCGCGGCACCTCCCGCGGCTGCCGGGAGCCGGACACTGACAGCGACGGTGCCCCCGTGCCCGCGCAGGCGTGGGGTGCCCGCAGCGCCCTGTCAGCCCTCCGTGTCAGCAGAGGCTCAGCTCTGGGCACATGGCCTCCACTGCCCAAAGCCCAGGTGCCTGCACCGCAGACAGATCCTGGGCTGACCTGACAGTTCCTTCTGAGGCCGGCTCATTGCCCCGGAAACCCCGGGCTCAGGTGGGCAGCGGAGGGCAGAGCTTGCAGGCTCCCCACACCGGCACTGCTCGCCTCTACATTTCTTTTTTTTTTTTTTTTTTGGAGACAGGGTCTCGCTTTGCAGTTCAGACTGGCCCTGAGCTCACTATGTAGCCCAGGCAAGCCTCGAACTCAGCAATCCTCCTGCCTCTGCCTCCTGAGTGCTGGGATGACAGGCGTGAGCCACCACGCCCAGCACTCGCCTCTACATTTCTTTGTATGCTTAAAAGCTCTAAGTTTTCCTCATTTATACAAAGAACATTTTTGGAGGCACTGGGAATTGAACTGAGGACTTTTATACTAAACTACAGCTCTGGCTTTTTCTTCTACCTTTTTATTTTGAAATAGGGTCTCCAGGAGTCACTAAGCTGCCCAGGTTGGGCTCGAGCTTTCAAAGCTCCTGCCTCAACCTCCCAAGAGCCCATGCTCCCACACCCAGCGAACAAAAACACTTTTTTTTTTTTGAGACAGGGTCTCGCTTTGTAGTTCAGGCTGGCCCTGAGCTCACTATGTAGCCCAGGCAAGCCTCGAACTCAGCCATCCTCCTGTCTCTGCCTCCCGAGTGCTGGGATGACAGGAGTGAGCCATGACGCCCGGCAAAAGCACTGATTTTAAAACAGCTCCGGTGAGACCAGGGGGCCCCATCATGGCCGCGCTCTCCGTGTCGTTAGAGGGAGCATGTAGCATTGGCTCGTCGCATGTGCCACACGTTCACAGGATCAGGTGGTCAGGCCGGGTCCTGAGGGCCCTCAGCCACACAGCACGGGGCCGGGAGCCGCCCTCCGGCCCGGCTCTGCCCTCTGCCCACATTCCTCGGCGAGCGGGTGGAATGTGCCCCGGGAGGCGCCGGGCGGGCGTGGCCTGCACTCACCTGTCCCGCCCTCCCGCCCAGCGAGCCTGCCGTTGAGCCCCGGCCGCAGCAGTGCCGACAGCATCCCTCCGGGGCCGGCCGAGGCCGAGGAGACCGTGTCCGTGAGCAGCTGCTTCGCGTCGGAGGACACGACGGAGGACTCGGGGGTGATGAGCTCCCCATCTGACACCGTGTCCCTGGACTCCCAGCACGACGGCTCGAGAGCCAAGGACAAGTGGGCCACGGACCAGGAGGACTGCAGCGACCAGGGCCTGGCTGGCACCCCGGAGCCGTGGGAGCCGCCCGGCCACGGGAGGTCGGGTCTGAGGTGAGTCTGGGCGGAGGGACGGGCGGTGCTCAGCGCCCCCTGCCCTCAGGGGGGTCCTCGGTCGTGGTGACCCCACTGCTGTCCGTGCCTGTCTGGGCACAGTGCCCACACCGTGATTTGGGTTCTCTGCGGCCCAATCTCCCTGCTGTCCCCGAGGCCCGGGTGCTTATAAATAACGTAAATTGTGCTGTGTTCGCGCTGGCACCTCGCTCAGCAGGGCTGCGCCCGGGGTCACCCCGGGACTCCCCTGGTCCCGCCGTGGCTCATCTGTTCACCATCTCTCCACTCATGGGCACTTAGGTCGGTCCAGTTTTTCAGGACCGAAAAGTACCAGGAAGTTTGCCTCGGTTTGTTTGTGCACAGAGAGCTTTCTAGAAGGGCAGTTATTAGGGCAGCGGAGAGAGCTGGTCTGACCTCTCGGATGTCGCCAGCCTGCTCTTCACAGGCGTGTCCCGCAGAAAGGTCCGCCGTGGCCCGTGACGTGTTCCTCCACGTCTCCACCAGTCCCTGCGGGCAGCAGGCATCTCGGCTCCCAGACGGGCAGATGGGTGATCTCTCTGGGGGCTGCACGTACCGCCCTCTCACTGGCAGGGGGCTCACTCGCCTGTTTAACAGTGTGAGCTGCTTCTTCTATGAATTGCCTTTCTATGGTCTTTGCCATCTTAGAAAACGTGTATTATTTACCTTACGTAAGTAATTGATTTCTCCTGCCCGTTATTTATACGCAGCATCTCCACGTCTGCAGCCCGAACTTAGCCTTGTTTTGTTGTGTAATAATTGGCTTTCGGTGCAGATGCCGCCCAAGGTGTCCCGCACCTCCCCAGTGAGGAAGGCCTGTGCGCCTCGGGTTCCTCCCGTGGCCCGAAGGACAGCGGCGGATGTGAACTTGCTGTATGTGTCCGGGGTCGTCTTCCGCGCTGGGCCTCTCCTCCAGCTGGGGTTTGCTTTGGACGCCGTGGGAGTCGAGCGCTGTCTGTGGAGGCTTCTCTCAGCCCACACCTGCCCCGTGCCTGCCGTCCGACACCCCAGTCCCTCTCCTGGGCTGTCCGCTCTGGGCTTATTTCTCCTTCCCTGACACAACCCATCATCCTCAGTGTTTATGGGGTTTCTTTCTTTATTTGTTTTTTTTTTTTTGAGACAGGGTCTCGCTTTGTAGTTCAGGCTGGCCCTGAGCTCACTATGGAGCCCAGGCAAGCCTCGAACTCAGCAATCCTCCTGCCTCTGCCTCCCGAGTGCTGGGAGGACAGGCGTGAGCCACCACGTCCGGCACTGTGGTATGTGGTATTGATGGCTGGTGGGCGTGAGTCACCACGCCCGGTATTGTGGTATGTGGTTACCGGGGATCGAACCAGGGACCTTGTGCTTGCTGGGCAGGCACTGGAACCACTGAGCTAAATCACCGGCCCCCACGTTCTACTCTGACAAGCTGAGTTATCTCTCCTCAACCTGTCGATTTTTAAATAACTTCAAGGAGTAATCAGGGCGAGGCAGGTGGCACACACCTGTAATCGCAGACCGGGGGGCTTGAGGCAGGATGATCACAGCTTAACCAAGCTGGGGAAACGAGGACTTAGCAAGATCCTGTCTCAGAATAAAAACAGTGGGGAGTAGAGCTCAGTACAAAGGCCAGGGGTCCTGTCCTTGGTACCACAGGGGAAAAAACCTAATCAGATAAATAACATTTTAGAAACATTAATACAAATAAGGTAAAGTGATTTTTTGACGTTCATGTCAGTCACCAACATTAACAAGTACTGCCCTGTCCACACGAACGTACAGCCTTCGTCTGACGGATGCAGTGATATCTCCTATCGGATTTTGTTTTATTTTTACCTAAAAGTGTCTCGTGATGCATTTCACCCCACGGTGCCCGTGTTGCTCTCCACGCTCCCTGAGAACTGCACAGTCCAGCTCGCCGTCTGAAGGGTGATGCCAGGGCCGAGAAGCAGAGGCTCATGGGCCCTTCCCCCGCGCCCAGGCCGAGGTTTCTGGTGGAGCCAGCCTGTGTCCCCTGCAGCCGCGGAGCAGATAAAGACAGCATGAGTTTCTTTTCGTCACTGAACAGAAAGGAAACTCTTCTGCAGGACACCCAGGAGGCTCTGCCTGTCTGATGGGGTCACGCAGGCCTGGACTCGATCTGGCCTGTGCCTCGATGGTGCCGCCCCTGGCTGTAGATGCCTGCCGATTTCTGTCCACATAGGCAGCCAGACGCTGTGGGCAGCCCGGCCGGACAGGGACTCTGGACCCGGTGTCTCATCCGGGTGGGGCGGGGCTGCTTTCCTGGCCTCATCTCTGGCCCCTGAATGGAGGCAGGCCTGGGCAGGGCACTCGGGGCCCGGCAGAATGCACCTCGATCGGCCGCAGCTGGATGTGTAGCCCTCGAGGGTCTGCGGTATAAATTAGGGACCCGAGACCCGAGGTCAGGTCCTGGCCCGTGATTTTTCATGCAATGAAAGCCCTGGCTAGAGGGGGGCTGAGGTCTGGCAGAGTCAGGCGGCTCAGAGCCCCGCCCCACAGGCCCTGCATTTCCTCTCCGCCGTCTGTGCCTCCGGAGGGGAGGGCGGTCCTGACGTGCCCCTGGGCTGTGGAGGCCCTGGGCGGCGGGGAGGAGACTGAGGCTCAGCAGGTAGAGCGAGGCCTCTGGGAGGGGAGGAAGCTGGAGCCGTCTCTGAAAGGGAACTTCCTGCCGGCCCCTTTCCGATCGTCAGTCAGCCAGGGATCTCACCCAGCGTGCCCCTTTCTGTTTGTTTTGTTTTGTGCCCATGCTGTTCTCGAACTCGCATTCTCCTCTCTCAGCCTTCTGGAGTGCTGGCATTACAGGCCCGGGCACCACGCCCCGCTCTAATGAGGCTCCTTCTCAAGGAGAAATCAGACGTGGGCTTGGACATGACGCCCTCCATGTTTTCGCCTCAGCAGCCAAGTCGAGCTTCAGGGCGGGCACCAGCCGTGCCCTCTCGCCCGGCCAGAGGGCCCAGGCCCCACAGCTGGAATGCGACCGCAGCAGCTGGCTCCGCACTGATTTCCTGTGCCGTGTTGCTTGGAAACTATCTGCCCAGAAATGCGCTTGGGAAGGCACTGCGCGCTCAGCCTGGGAGCCGCCTCGGCCCTTGGAAATTCCACACGCGACGCGCGCCCCACACAGCCCGGAGGTTCCCGGGAGGAGCCGCTCTGAGCCGTGCGCTGCCGGGTCGCCGGGCGACGTGCCCCGCGTGGGTGCGGCGAGAGCACGCCGCTGTCCCACGCTTCGCGCTCACACCCGCAGGACGCCTGGTCGGGCAGGGCCGGGGAGGGATCTGCCGGAGGGTGGGTGAGGGCACAGGGGCAGTGGGCGTGTGCCCGCCCGGCTCCGGCCAGGCTGTGGCCTGAGTGAGGCCGCGGGGTGGCAGGTGGAGCTCCCCCGTCGTGCTGGCCCTGCATCCCGTGAGCAGGAGCGCCGTGTGTGGGAACAGCACCCGAGACCCGTGGCACGATAAGGCCTGACGGGGTGCCCTCGCTGAGCCCAGATGTGCCCAGGGTGTGGCCTGAGCCAGCCCTCGGCTCTGCCCTGGACTTTCACCACTTAATTTCTGCAGCAAATCCTCGGGTGGTCACGGGCTTTGAGAGCGTGCCCGTCCGCGCAGCGGGAACAGCCAGGGCTATAGGGACAGAGGCTTCTCCATGCCCGCTGTGGGCCGGACCTCAGGGGCGCAGGCGCTGGGCTCACCCCACAGATGGTCCCACAGGGAGTGGGCTCCACGCACCGCGAGGTCACCTGGACCGCGATACCCCCGCAGCTCACAGGTCCCGTCTTCCTCCTCCTCCCCGTGCTCCCCCATCCTCCTCGCTCCTCCCTGCTCCTCTCCTCGCCTCCTCTTCCCCGGCCCGTCCTGCTCCTCGCCCGCTCGCCCTTCTCTCCTCCTCCCCAGCCTCCACTCCAGCCAGAGCGAAACTCCAGGCGGAGCCGTCAGGGCGGACACTGGCCTCCCCAGGGCCGGCCCCTCCCCGACACCCGCTGCCGGGCACAGTGGCAGCAGGGACCTCACTGGTCCCGCTGGGCTGGGGTCTCCTCCTGCCTTAGGAGGCCGAGACAGGCGGGTGAGAGGGGAGGGACTGGACTGGATTTCTGTCCCTCTGACCCCTGGAACCCAGTGTGACCACAGCCCTGTGCCTCGTGGCCCCAGGCTCAAAACCTTACAGCCTAGAAGCTCTGTAGTTCGCTTTTGTTGGGAGCAGCAACTCTGTAACCCGGGGAGGCTGAGCGTGGGGTGGCGTCTGCCACCTGGGACCGTGTGGCCGAGTTACACAGGGACCCGAGAGATGCCCCAGGGCTGCGCCCCAGCCCCAGCTAAGGCCTGGCTGAGTGCTGGGCCACTGTGGGGGGGTGACCAGGCCCCAGATCTGCCACGAAGGGAAAAAGGCATAGGCAGAAGTAGTTAAAATGAGGCACTTAACTAGCATTAGCTCCACCTGTTGCATTTCAAGTTACTGCTCCCCAAACTGCTTCGCTGTGTCGCTCAGCCTAGCCTTCCATCGCTGTGATCCTGCCGCCTCAGCCTCCTGAACGCTGAGACCACAGGCACGTGCCACCGTGCCCAACAAGAAACTCCTGTCGCTACACCCAAACCCAGCACAGCCGCAGGGCACCAGGGCCTGCGTGGGACAGTCTCCCAAGGCCAAGGGAGGTGGACAGAGGCGAGGACACGCCCTGGGGCGGGACGTGGCCCAGCAAAGAGTAATTTACATTTAGCTCCTAAAAACTTGTTTCCCACTCAGAATGTTGACCTCAACAAGCCCACTTTTAGGGCGTCCGACCTCACCCTCCCTTGCCAGCCAGTTACCCTGGCCGGTCCACCCGCAGGCTTTTCTTTCCTTACAAGCAGTGTTGGGGCTGAAGCCAGGCACTGACACTGAGCGACAGCCCTGGCCCATCATTTTAGGACTGTCAAATTGTTATTAGTACATAGTCACGGCCGGGGAGTCGGGCCTGTGCCTGTCACCCTGTGCTCTCATTTCCCGGCACCCCTTCTGCACCCCATTCCCAGGCCCCCTTCCCATCTACAGAAGGTCACCCTCCGTGTTCCTTGTCTGTTCTATCTTATTTTGCTCTTTCAATTTCTTACACTTTGGATTTCTCATATAAAAGAGCATGTGACATTTAACCTATCTGATTTATGTCACTTACCGTTGTGGTCTGAAGGAATTTTTTTACTTTAAGAGAAGGTCTCCGTGAGTGACTAAAATGCCCAGTCTTGGCTCAAACTTGCAAGCCCCCTTCCTCAGCCTCCCACAGGGCTGGGTGTTTTTATGTCGCCCTGATGGCCTGACCGTTGCATGTTACGCAACGCATCGGTCTACGTTGCTGGGTGCAGTAACTGTGGGGTCACCCTTGCTACTGACCCGAAAACACTTTGCACGTGTTTGCAGCGTCTTCATAAGGTAACAGTGAATGCGGCTATGTTTATATTTTCCCTTTCATTTGGGTAAGTTATTAATAGAGAACATAGCGGGCCAGAGATTTAGTTCAGTGGTTCCGGCGTCTGCCTCGCAAGCACAAGGTTCTGAGTTCAATCCCAGGTAACCACATAAGATGCTGAGCATGGAGACTCACGCCCACCAGCCATCAGTACCACATACCACAGTGCCAGGCCTGGTGGCTCACGCCTGTCATCCCAGCACTCGGGAGGCAGAGGCAGGAGGACTGCTGAGTTCGAGGCTTGCCGGGGCTCCATAGTGAGCTCAGCCTGGACTGCAAAGCGAGACCCTGTCTCACACACAAAACAATAGAGGATGAAGCAGCAAACGTGCTAGTGAAAAACCGTGAAGTCTGCGGTTGAGCAGAGTTCTCCCACTGCACTCCAGTTAGGCCTGTAGCCATCATGTCGAATTTATTACCTGGTCATCAACTCGGGATTTATTATTTTATTGTCACTGGAACTTGCAGTTAAATCTGTTTTGATTTTCTCCTAGTTACTTTTTTTGTGGAGACCAAGTACCCAACACTCAAGAGTTAAGGGAGGGGGATTTTATGTAGCTCACCGTTCCTGGAGGTTTGTTCAGCCCAGAGGCGGCTGGCCCCGGGGCAGGGGCGGAGCGAGCCCACCGGGCGGCCCTCTTCCTGTCACTTCCATCACAGAGCTGGCACCCACGGGGCAGGTAGCTCTCACACCCTTCGTCCTGCCGGCCCAGCCACAGCCCCGCAGTGCCAGTGCCACGCACCGAGATCCAGCCCCCTTTGTAAGAGCCCCACTGTGACCACACAAGACTTGGGGGCATCGGGCACAGCCGTGACGAGCTGCAACTCACGTGTCTCTCCAGCAGCTCCTGGAGTGACAGGGTCAGTCAGCACCTTGGAAAGGAAACGGACTTTCTGTATTTCCTGTGCCACATACCTTGTGGGATATTTAAGTTATTTACACTGTCCCATTCATGAAAAGAAACGGCCTCCAGAAAACATATTCGATGGGCTCAAGTCCGAGGGCAGAGCAGAGGGACCCCCTGCACCCCTCATGCCTCTCAGCGGCCCCTGCGTCTGGCCTGTCATTCCCAGGGACTGACCCCGGGGCCACTTCCTGGCTCCGGACGGACACCGTCCCTAGGAAAGGTAGACGCGTTTGTCCGAGTGACGGCTGTGCTCGGCTGAGCGCGGTCCCTGCGTCCTTGTCTGGGTCCAGGGGCCTCACGCTGGCTGGGATTTCGCACGCAGCCCACACAGGCCCCAGCACACGCAGGCACACACGGTCTCCCGTGGTCCCGAGGACAGCGGGCCTGGTGCATGTGGGACCCCTGAGCCGTCCCCTGCAGACTTCTCCAGAAAGTACGTGTGCAGCGCACGTGAGTGCCCCTCCTGCCTCCTTGTTTTCCCCAGAAGGGAGCAGACCGCCATCCCCGCCGCCGCCGAGGACCTGGGCGCCCCCAGACACTTCCACAGCACGCTGGCTGAGCCCGACGGGTCCCTGGACGGTGAGCCGGGCTGCGCCTGGGAGGTAACGGGGCAGTGTGGGTGCAGGGGCCTCGGTCTGGAGATCCGCACTCAGAGGCCGGACCGAGGCCCACGGCCCCTGCCGCTGGCTCTTCTCGGGCCCCACCACGCAGCATTGAGGAGCTGCCGACACTGCGAGCCTGTACTCTGAGCCCTCGGAGAGGCTGAGGCAGGAGGACCACGTTTGAGCCCAACAGTGACATCTTGGCGGCTGAGATGCTGCCTGGAAATAAACAGAGAAAGGCAGTCATGGCTGCGCTCAGGGTGGAGGCCCTGGGTGCGGGACAGCGCCCGTGCCCGACGTGAAGAGGGAGCCCCGAGCAGCAGGCCAGGGGGTGCCCCGCGGGGCTGAGCAGGCAGAAAGGCACAAACAGGAGCAGTGTCTGTTCGTGTTTACTTTTCTGATTTGGCTCTTACTGTGTAGTTCAGCCGGTCTTGGGTTTTCTGTGCTCCTGGCTCAGGCCCCAGGGACGGCATCATAGGAGCGCCCGTGCCCGGCTTTAGACCGTCTCCCCAGACCTGCCCCTCCTCCCTCACTAGGGTGCAGCCCGCCCCTTGGTGAGACGCTCGGCCTCTGAGCACAGCAGAATCCCCCGTAACAGGCACCTGGTGGACACAGGACTCGATTTGGGAGATAATACTTCAGACCAAAGCAAATGCAAATAATTTCAGCAAACGAGAGGGAAATGTTTCTGCTGGAGGGCCGCGCTGGGGTCTGGGACACGTGGTGAGCGCAGAGTGGAGGGCGTCCGGTCGGCCAGGGCCTTGTGCTCTGCGGACAGACTGCTGCTCAGAGAGCTGAGGTCCCGGCCGGGGCGCACAGACTGCTACCCGTGACCTACAGACAGCTTAGGTTATGGCTGGAATTTAAGTTTCAGCTGAGGAACAGAGTTCTCTCAGTTACGACTTGAATGCCAGCCGTGTGCTTCAGACGGTCTCAGATGCAGCTTTCATCCCTGAAAGTCCTGGAAGGAGCACCCAGCGCCCTTTCTGGCGTGGGGCTAAACGAGGAGCCCGGCGGGGTCTCTCCGAGGCCCTGGATCCGCCTGTGGACGGGGAGACTGTGAGGGCCGGAGAGGGGCCTGGGCCGTCACTGACCAACCGAGTCACACAGGGACCTCGCACAGATCCAGTCCCTGAGGCCCACCTTGGCGGGCGGGCGCTGGGTCAGTGCGCACAGGCCCTCGGGGCAGCGGCGGGTGCCAGCGTGGGATCCCTGCGGCGCCTGTGGGTCAGTCATGCCTTGTGCTGTCTCTGCAGAGATGGACAACAGCTCGGACTCCAGCTGTGCGACCCACTCGGTGAGCGGCATGTGCAGTGTCTGCGCGCAGGACGTCGTGGGCACCGAGGTGGACGCCGTCCCAGTGACCTTCATCGGGGAGGTCGCGGACGAGCCGGGGGACCTGGGGCTGCCCGCCAACAGCAATAACAACGCGGGTTCTTCAGACGCGGGTGGCACGGTGCACCAGGGCCCCTGCCTGCCCACACGGGGGTCCACATTCGGCTGGCCTGGCGGCCGCTGGACCCCTCCCCACAACACCAGCCGAGAAGACCAGGCCAGGCATGGCCCTGGGGTGGCGCCCACGCTCCCAGAGTCCAGCTCGGGTGTGAAGGAACCGGGCAGCACGGAGACGCCGGCCTCACGGAGAGCAGAGGTGCCCGCAGAGGGCAGTGCACCTGGCAGCGTCCCGGGGCCCCCGTCATGGTGTCTGCGCCGCCCCGCCGGCAGCCCCAGGCTGAGGCCCGGCCTCACCACCTACAAGATCGTGCCATCCAGGCCCGAGACGCGCTGCTACGACCGCGGAGCGCCCCTCTCCGCAGGCGCCCTGGAGATCGACGAGCTGGGGAACCTGGTGAGCCCCGGGGGGGCGCAGGCCACTGTCACGCCACCGTCCCCCGGGGTGGACACGCAGCCGCAGCCGCTCGGGAAGGTGAAGGAGTTCTGGAGGCGCGGCTCTGCTGAGAAGGCCCCGAGCCCACCCGCCCAGCCCCCCGGGGAGGCTGCGCCCCGAGAGCGTGGGGGGCCCCCGGGGCTGGGGCTCGGGCAGGGCCTGCCCTCCACGGCCCAGGCGAAGGCGCCCAGGGCCGAGCCCCCACTGGTTAAGCCACAGCGCAGGACGTCCAGCCAGTATGTGGCTGCGGCCATCGTCAAGAGCATTGGGCCCCTGGTGGCCCCAGACCCCGCGGGGCAACGTGGATCCCTGGCCACAGGCGCCACAGGCCCTGGCCGGGCCACGCAGCTGCCGGGCAGCCCGCAGAGGACTCCGCGCGCCGGGGTCCAGGGCGGCCCTGCGGTCGGGAGCGAGCCGCGCCCCCCGCCTGGCCCAGCACCCGCAAAGGAGCCCATGGCAGCGAGGTTGAGTTGCGGCCCTCAGGAGAAGCCCTATGCCCCCGACCCAAAGACCAGCGCGGCCCCCAGCCCCGCACACCTGGCAGCCGCACCAACGCCCGTCAGCGCACTGGCCAACGGCTCAGCCTGGGGCCCGGCTATTCGTGGCCTGCACTGTGCCCCGGTGCTTGCCGCCCCCAAGCCCAGCATCCCCGAGACCGAGGCCGAGCCCAGCGCCGTTCCTGCAGCTGGAACAGAACCAGACAGCTCCCTGACACCCAGCATCTTTGGGCCGAAAAAGAAATTCAGGCCCGTGGTCCAGAAGCCGGTCCCGAAGGACACGAGCCTGCACAGCGCGCTGATGGACGCCATCCACGCGGCCGGCGGCAAGGATGGGCTCCGCAAGGTGAGGCCCTGACTCCCGGGGCTCCCGGAAGCTCCGTGTGGTCCAGGTTCGCGGCCCTCCTGAGGCTCGCGGCCTGGCTGGGGCAGGAGGTGGTACAGCGATGCTCCCACCCATGGGGTGGTTCGGAGGCCAAGGCGATGCCCGGTGGCCTGACAGAGTGATGGGACGCAGGGAGCGCTGGGACCGGGCAGTCCTGACCCAGAACAGAAGCTCTGGCTCCGGCTCCGGCTCCTCACTCCCTGTCCAGTTAGACCCAGAGGTCGGGACAGAGGAAGCATCAGCAGGAAAAATGTTTTTTTCTGGGAGTGGTGCACACCCGTTGTCCCAGCACTCTGGGAGGCTGAGGCAGGAGGAGCACAAATCTGGCCTGTCTGGGCAACTTCGTGATGTAGCACAATCCTGTCCCAGAGTAAAACAACTTCAACAAGGGCTGAGATGGCGCTCAGTCCAAAGGCTCTGGGGACCCCAGGACGACAGGAAAGCGCAGCAGGAGGAGGAAGGAGACAAAGAGGGAGAAGAAAAGGAGGCAAACATTCTGTACACCCGACCCAGAGCTCCGCCCTGATGTGGCTCTCTTTGGGTGAAATCCTCAGCCCCGTTTTATAAAACGTGCCTGGCAGCCCTGTGAGGCACTGGCGGCCGCTCCGGCAGGAGAAGCAGGCTGCGCCGGGCTTCCCAGCGAGCTGAGTCCGCCCTGCCTTTCCAGATCCCAGAGCCCCCGGCAGAGCAGGGCCCCAGGACGCTGTCCTACACGGAGCCGGACAGCGAGCGCTCAGCCCTGCTGGCGGCCATCCGCGGACACAGCGGCACCCACAGCCTGCGGAAGGTAAGGGCTCCAGGCCCGGCGTCGTGCTGCGGACGCCTCCGTGGCCCTGGGAGGCTGGCACAGGCGGCCACAGCATGCCCACACACGGCCCAGCCCCAGCCAGGACTTCCCGGTGGCGCTGGGCACCATCGCAGCCACCACGTGTCTCGCTGTCAGGTGGCATCTTCGGCCTCCGCAGAGCTCCAGGGCTGTCGGGACGCTGAGCCTCCTGAGGCCCCTCGGCCCCCACCGGCTCCCCAAGCTCCCTCTGCACCCCTGGCGGCCCCTGGGCTCGTCTCCGGGCCCCTCGGTGACATGGTGGACGCACGACAGGCCCTGCTGGACGCCATCCGCTCTGGCTCCGGCGCCGCCAGGCTGAGGAAGGTGAGTGCGGCGCTGCAGGGGGCACGGGCAGGGGCAGCGCTGGGCCCGGTCACCCACAGGGACACCGGCCCGAGCTGCCGCTGGTGCTGCCCGGGGCAGCGGGCAGGGACAGGGCCCGGGACAGTCACCGTGGCCTCCTCCCTCCCTCTCCTCCCTCCCCTCCTCTTCCGGCAGCACAGTGCTCGGCTGCCCGCCGTGGTCTCCGGGCAGGACACGCGCGTCCTTCTGTCCCTGTCCCCTTCCACACATGCGCGCCCAGTTCTCCCCCCTCCAGTGGAACAGGCGGCCCTGGCGTGAGGCTCGCAGCTTGAAGAGACTTGTGAGTCCAGTGGCATCTGCCTGACTGCCCTGCCCGCGCCCCCCGTGGCTGGAGGGCACCCTTTCACAGGGACCCCAGCGTCCGCTCCCTGAGGGTCCCCCACCTCCAAAGCGTCTGCTTCCCAGAAGTGGCCAGCACCGGAGCGCGTCCTCATCTGTGCATGAAGGAGCCTTGCGCTGGCCGCCGTGGACAGGACACAGCACAGAGGGCACTAGCCACTCGTCCCGCCGCGTGCTCTGTGGGGAGGAGGTGGGGACACTCAAGGGACAGGTGCTCCCACCACACTCGAGGTGGCAGAGGGAGCCAGCACCGGGCAGGCAGGACCCTGCTGCCTCGAGGCTGAGGCTCTGCAGCTCCGAGGTCCCCGCCGTGCAGCCAGGACTGCGGGACTTGCGGCCTTCCCGGCGCCCGCGGGGCATCAGCCACCAGGCTCATCCCAGCCTTGGCAGGACCAGGACACTGGTGCGGGACGTGGGCAGGCCTGCAGCCAAGGCCCCTGGGCGGCGGGAGAGGGGCCGACGGTCTCCGGCGGGGCGGCTCGAGGCTGGGCTGTCTCTGGGGAAGAAGAGTTCCGGTCGCCCGCGCGCTGGGCAGCAGTGCCCCACTCCCCCTCCGTACAGGTCCGTGCCGCCGTGCACGGAAGGCTAGAAAGGTTCAGAAGACAGGCCATGGGCCTCAGCAGGTGGTGCCCCGGCCCCTGGGGGGCTGAGGCAGGAGGACTGCAAGCTCCAGCCCTGCCTGGGCACCTCATGGACTTACCGAAACCGTGTCTCAGAGCAAACAGGGCGGCTGAGGACGGAGCTCAGGACAAAGGCCCTGGCTTCAACCCCCAGTGCTGAAAAAACAAAACACTGAGTCCTCCCTGCCTGCTTCTGTCTCAGCCTTGGGGAGCAGGGGGGACACTGGCCCCTGTGTGCCACATGCCTGGGCGCGTGAGGGCTACTGTCCCTGTGGCCCAGTGCCCTATCAGCTCAGAGCCCTGACCGCTCAGCCCCCAACTGCTGGACCCCACCCCCATCAGCCGTGACCATGGCCTCGAGGCAGGGACGGCAGGGGCTGTGGGGAGCCTGAGCAGGGTCACAGCGACACCTCCCGGCCCCCCGGAGGACGCGCCGGCCCTGTGCAGCTCCTCGGTTTGCAGCCCCTGCCCCAGGGGTTAGTCTGGTCTCACAGACGTTGTCAGTTTTGAATTGACTGGCAACCAGTTCTGGGACCCAAAGCCAGAGCTTTCACACTCAGCTCCACCCCAGCTTTTCATGTTTTTATTCTGAAAGAGGGTTTCGTTAAGTTACCCAGGCTGGGTCAACCTGAGATCCTCCTGCCTCGGCCTCTCCATGTGCTGGGATGCAGGCCTACCCGCCAGGCCCGGCCGGGCTGACCTCCTGTGCAGGGTCGCTGCTTCCGTGGCAGCTCTCCTGAGTTGCCTTTCTTGCCTGCGAGCAAACCGGGGAGCCAGTTGTGGGCCACCAAGTACAGTGCTGCCCCAGGGCCTCCCAGACAGCCCCACCTTCCCGGGCACATCGTGGGGCCCCAAGACCTCCGGAAGCCCCTGGGCGCCCCCCCTGGCTCCATCTCCCTGCAGCAGCGACACGGTGCTCCTCCTCCTCCTGCACGCCCGCTGCCAGTGGAGCTCGCGGTTCCCCGAGGACCCTGTGACGGGCGGCGCCCACCGGCCCTCTCCTTGCTGCCCAGGGCGCTCGGATGGCTGGGGACACGGGGGCGACACACTCCCTGTGGGCCTGCCGGGGCCCCTGGCGAGCGCAGAGCCCATCCGTTTCGTGTTGCTATGGAAACCCCAGGCGCCGGAAGCACCTTCCCCTCCTCCGCCCTGTGTGTCTCCAGCGCCCAGCCCTGCCCCTGGGGCCGCGCTGCGGAGCCGCTCCGCCCAGGTCGCCGGCGCTCTTGGGGAGCTATTTGCCTTTCAGACGTCCGCATCCGTGTCGCGGTGCGGTGGCCGCTTCCCGGCGGGGGCTCGCGCTGCTTGCTCCCCCCCACCGAGGGGACAAGGGCGTCGCGAGGTCTCCTCTCTCCCGGGACCCGGTGTTTGCTGGCGCTTTGTGCCGTGGCCCGGGTGCGCAGCAGGGCCCGCCGTCCGTCCGTCTCACGGGCCGGCGCGGTGCCCAGCGCAGCCCCTCTGCGCGCCCCTGCCCGCTCCTCTCCCTCAGCCCACCTCGCCCTTGCAGAAGAGCCGTCTCCCTGCTTTTACTGCGCTTATTTATGATGTGGGTTTTTCATCTTAAAGAAGCCATGGGGTATTCAAACTCCTATGTGTGATTTATTTTCCATTTCCTGCACAAGCCAAGATACCCTTCCCCGCAGCGCCGTGCTCCGCCCAGGGAGACGCTGGTCTTCTCAGCGCCGGAGGAGGCGCTGCTGTGCACACCGGGCGCCGCGGGAAGCGCAGTCTGGCCGAAGCCGGCTCCAGGGCTGAGGCCTGGGGGCGCCTGCAGGAACCCCCGGAGGCGGCAGCGGGCCTCGGGCGCCTGTGCTCCTCCCCTCCCCCGCCCCGGGCGCTGTTCGCCAGCGCGGGCGCCTCTGCGGCTCCGTGTGCGTCCCGGTGCTGGGCACAGCCGCGCACGATGCAGCCCTGGGCGGGGGGGCCCTTTCCACGACCGGCCTCGAGCTCACGCTCAGCGGGCACCTCTCGCTCACAGGTACCGGACGAGGGCCTCACAGACAAGACTGCGGTGCCCACACGCCGGCCGCGGGGGAGAGAGCGCCGGGAGGCAGCTCGGGGCTGCACAACTCGGGGAGATGGCTGGGTGTTTATAGCGCGTTATTTTAGCTTTTAGCTGAGAAAGTTTTCATAACAGAATGGCAGAAACAGTCATTTACATGATGAAAACCAAATGGCGCTCATCACACCGGGTTTGTCCGAAGAGGAAGAGACAGTTGTGAGGTGGGGGCTTCCCTTTCAGCAGCGACAGTCCCTGCAGGAAGACAGGCACACCCCGCAGTCCCAGCGTTCAGTTGACAAGCCTGGCCTCCTGCTGAAATCACCAGGAAGCAAAGGACGGGCGCCGGATGATGAAGGGGAGCACAGATGCTCAGAGGGCGCCTCGGGCACCGCAGTTGGCGGTAGCCGGTTAGAACAGTCACAAGAAACAGAGGAGCTGCTTGGTGACAACAGAGTGTAGCCAGAAGTGAGTAGCAAAGACCTCAG
The DNA here is from genome assembly GCA_004025085.1 of Thryonomys swinderianus. NCBI lineage: Eukaryota > Metazoa > Chordata > Mammalia > Rodentia > Thryonomyidae > Thryonomys > Thryonomys swinderianus. Next base: position 56,837 of record PVIC010000578.1, on the reverse strand, counting down.
AAAAGACCCCGATACCGAAACGGCACACTTCCCAGTAACCCGCAGAATGAAAGGTAAAGACCTTTGAAGTGAAGGTAAACTTAAAATCCATACTGCACGAAAGAGTCCTTGGAGGAGAATTCGCGGTCCTGTGTTCCAGAGACAGACCCTGCCTTCACCTTCAGAAACTAGGGACAGAAGAGCAGAAACAAAAGCTAAAGTAAGCAGAAGAGAACTACCAAAGGGCAGAGCAGGAAGCAATAAGATAAAAAAAGAAAGAAAAAAACGGTAAAGAAAAATCAATTCAGCCAAGAGATCCGTGAGGGTGCAGCGGGGGAAGAGGCCGGGCGGCTGCGCCCGTGGCGGGGTGGAGACGTGTACCCGGCCGGAGGCTGCCAACGTGACGAGGCAGTCTTGTGAGCAGCTCTGTGCAACACACAGCTTATTCTGTTTTCATTTTTCCCCCCTTGGAAAGCATAAGCCTTCATTTCACCCTATAGAACCGTGGCAGCGGGTCACATGACGAAGGGGCGGACACTGCCTGCCCAGCCTCTCCGACTTCCCAGCCTCAGGCCCCTGTGGTTGTCTGCGCAAAACAAAGCAGAAGGCGGAACTGGGAACTAAGGGAAGGGTTGTCTCTGTGGGGCAGAAGAATAGGGACAGGAGTGTGACGTTCTAGTTTTCATTTTGGATCCCTGAAAACAACTTCTGTATCTTTAAAAATTAAATGCAGTGGTGGGGGGCACGCTTAATGAACCTAACCACACATCACATTGACAAGCTCTTAAACCTCGGAATGTGAACTACGGAAACTACAAAAGTGCAAAGCCCACTCAAGCACACAGCTGGGTGTGGAGGCACACACCTAGGACCACCCCCTGTGGGAGGCTGAGGCAGGAGGATCCCACATTTGAGTTAATCCCGGGCAACTTAGCAGCACCTGTCTCAAAGTCAAAGGGCTGGGGCTCACTGCAAGACCCTGGTTCAACCCCCCCCCCCATCTCGCCCTCCTCCCCTCCCTCCCTCCCCCTCTCTTCTAGGCCCAGGAGGTTTCCACAGTGAGTTCCACGAACGTGTAATTAACTTTCATTCCAGAGGTTCACGAGGGCAGAAGACTCCCTGCTTACTCTGTGGGGCCAATTTCCCTGGTTCCCAACTCAAAGATACTGCAAGTAGGAAAGTGTATAGACAACGTCTCCCCCGTGCTGACCGGAGCACTGTCCTGGGCGTGCAGGTCGCGCTGACCTGGAGACAGTCCACTCCCCACAACGCACTGAGGAGCAAGAGCTCCGGGCCGCTCAGCAGGGACTCCCGAAGGCGTGTAGCTGCACCCAGTGTCCGCTCGGGATCTGTGAGCGAGCTCTGTAGGGTAGAAAAGAACTTGGTCCCACATGATTACCCTTATGGGGGAGGGAGGGGGAGGGGGGCTGTGGACTTACATTCGCATGCAGTAGCCATTCCACTCCTATTTTATGTGTACTTTTCACCTCAGTTGCTCTGTTAAAAACAGTAAACATGGTTTTCTGCTCCAGGTGCCGGAGCCCAGGCCGCGGGAGCCCTCCCACTGAGCTACATCTTCAGCCCTCCTGTTTTGTTTTGTTTTGTTTTTGTTTTGAGACAGGGTCTCACTTTGTAGTTCAGGCTGGTCCTGCGCTCACTGTGGAGCCCAGGCAAGCCTGGAACTCAGCAATCCTCCTGCCTCTGCTTCCCAAGTGCTGGGATGACAGGCTTCAGCCACCACGCCCAGCACTGTGGTATGTGGTATTGATGGCTGGTGGGCATGAGTCTCCACGCCCAGCATTGTATGTGGTTACTGGGATCGAACCCAGGACCTTGCACTTGCGAGGCAGACGCCGGAACCTCTGAGCTAAATCTCTGGCCCCTCCTGTTTTTATTTTGAGACAGGTTCTGACTGAGTTGCCCAGGCTGACCTGGGACTTGTGATGCTCCTGCCTCAGCCTCCCTCAGCACAGGCGTGTTTTTAAACCCTTGCTTCCTCTGCGCACCTGAACCCTGCAGCTCTCTGGACCCCACCTGTCACCCCAGCCCCGTCCCTCCTCCCTCCCAGCCCGGTGGACACTACCCTCACTGTGCCAGCAGCTAGCGCTGCTCCTGCGGGCTTCCCAAAGCCTGGAGTCGGGTGGGAAACTGAGTCTGCAGACAGACTTCGGCTCTGCAGACACATGGCATGCAGTGATGGGGCTACCTCCCACCTCAGGGCCAGGGATGGGAGGTGCCCGCTGGGCCCCCCCACTGGGGTGGCACATGCTCCTGCCGGCATCCTGCCTCTGGGCCTCGGTGCCTGCTGCCTGCGAGCTGCTGTCTCGTCGTGGCCCCCTCCAGGCAGTGTTCCAGAGTCCCGGGACCTAGATACGCACAGCCGTATGGCAGGGCTGCGGGCCGGGCCACGCCACACTCCCTGGTGCTGCGGGAGCCACCGGAGCCCAGCGCCGGGGCACGCTGGTCCTGAGCCCCTGTGTCTGTCTCGCAGGTGCCCTTGCTTGTGTGACCCGCCGGGAGGTCACGCCGCGGCAGAAACCCGCCCAGAGGACACCAGGACCATCACCCGCGGACCCCACGTGCTGAGGACCGAGGCCTGGGCGACTCTACAAGCCACACGTGCGGCTGATGGGCAGCGTCCCTGCATCAGGCCCTGAAGGCGGGGACGCGCCTGGCTCGGCGGCTGTGCCAAGGAAATAAATGTGCTTTGCCTCTGCACAGAGTTGCCAAGAAGTGTCCTTGTCGGCAGGTGATGGGGCACACACAGGGCCGGCCCGGGCACAGCGAGCTCGGCCTGGGCCCGAGACTCTGACCACAAAGGACTTAGTGTCTAAAATGTTGATTCTAGAGGCAAAACCTCAAGTCAACCAGTCACCGTCCGGCTCCCTGCTGCTGTGGGCTGGGACGGGGCGGGGCTTCTCCAGAGGCGGCCCTCGCCGGGTCAGGCTCAGCTGGGCTCTTAGCTTCACAGAGCTCAGACCGCACTCTGACCAGCCAGCTCGCTCGGTCCCCGAGGGGGTGACGCTGGCGGCCAGGCCCTCGCTGTGTCCCCGTGGGCTGTGAGGTGCACAGAGCCCCGCCCACCGCGGGGCTGTGCTCGGAGCCTCCCGGGGTCTGCGGTCCCAAGGCCCCGCTCGCCGCTTCCTGTGATCCCAGACGCTGGCTCAGCACGGTGCTTGGCCCCATGATAGGAGGCCCAGCCGAGCACCGGGTATCGAGTGTCCCGAAACACCCCATGACAAAGAGCCAAGGGAGCCAGAGCCCAAAAGGGCCTCGTAATGAAAACCTCCATCTGAGCAAAAAGCCAAGTCCAGGAAACCCGGAAAGGCTTCAGGCCGTTTCCAACCAGGCTCAAGCAGACGGCCTTTCCGGCACCAGGGCCCAGCCCTGTGGTCACAGCTGTCTACTCTCCGTTAGTGCCGCAAATAAACACGGAATAAACACGGATCGAGCAGTAGCGGTGTGTGGCTTTCCTGTGTGCAGCTGGGTGCGCCCCCTGCAGGGCGGGAGGATCCCGGCTGGATCCCTGTGGGGCAGGCAAGGCCCTGACTGACCAGCCTTCCGGGCCACCCTGGGCCAAGCAGCACTCTGGAGGCCACGGCAGGACAAGACCAAGTTCAAGCCCAACCTGGGCTACTTAGCTACTTGGCAAAAGCCTCTCTCAAAATAAAAGATAAAAATGGGTGCCAGTGTCGCTCAGTGGGAAGGCCTGGGTTCCTTCCCCAGCAGAGGGAACACCAGAGCCCCATGACCCTGGCATGGCCACATTACCCAGCACAGTGAGAACCGCACTGTGGCTGCCAGGCCCTGGTCCGGCCAGTGTGCACTCTGCCAGGTGCTGGGTGGTGGGTGGTGGGCACACGGGAAGTGGCCGGAAGTCTCTGGTCAGTGGCTGTGGCCTTGCAACAAGCACCTCAGCCAGGGACCCTGAGCGACCTGGAGTGTGAAGAGAGGGAACCGGGGCTAAGCGGAGCGCATGACAGGGCCGTGTCCTCCCCTAGTCCGCAAGCACAGGGGCGGCAGGCCGGGCGGGTCACGGTGCACCTCAGTGACTCAGGCTGGACAGGGCCGCAGAGCAGGACCGGCCTCTCCAGAGAGGCGGCCAGGCGCTTGGGGCTCTGCGAGCCACAGGCTGGAACTGAGTCTCTGAAGGCCAGAGGGGCCACCGAGGTCTGGAAGGCGGGTGCTGGGAGGGGTTAGAAGGCCCCAGCCTTGAGTCCTGAGAGGTGGAGATCTGAGAAGTGCTGGGACCCAGGGCGCTGTGCTGGCCTCGCAGTTAGGAGGCGGGCTGGCTGGAGGCGGCCCTGGGTGGCCCGGAAGGCTGGTCAGTCAGGGCCTTGCCTGCCCCACAGGGATCCAGCTGGAAGCTGAAGCCCCCCCGGGCTGTGGAGGTCGGGCATTTTACACAGAACACGGGCAGGGCAGAGACAGAGCGAGGGAATCAACCGCAGGCATCCTCTGCCTGGGAGAGGCGCGGGGGAGGGCTCCAGGCAGAGAAGCAGGGGACCCTGGGATCAGAGGAGAGAGGGGGGTGGGGGGACGGCTTCCATGTTAACCCCAAGACCTGGAGAGTGCGCAGTGCCGAGCAGGCCCGAGACACCAAGGGCCACATGCCACAGATGGGTAAGAACCTTGAACCCCACGGTCCCTGTGAAAGCAGCACGCTGAACACAGTCACCGATCGCACTGCACAGAAGTGTATCACTTATCACAACACTCGCTATGGTGGAGAGGTCGCACGTGCCAGCGATCCCAGTACTCGGGCTGAGAACCAGGATGAGAGCCCATTTCGGAATTTCCACCTGCTTTGGGGTTACTGAAGGAACACTGTGGGGGACTGCAGGACCGTCCCCCTCCCCCTCCCCACCCCTGCCCCTCTCCAGTGCTGAGATGTATAACCCACAGCTCCTGCTGCGTTGAGCAAGCTCCAGGACAGGCACTGCTGCAGGCAGGAGCTGCCCCCCCAGCCCCTCCTTCCCTTCTGTCTTCAGACAAGGTCTTGCCAAGCTGCCCAGGCCAGCTTGAAGCTTGGGACCCTCCTGCCTCAGCCTCCTGAGTAGCTGGGATGACAAGCATGCATTAGCACACCTGGATTATCCCGATGGGTCTCACTCTCCCATTCGGGTTGTTGGGGTCAAAGTCACCGCTAGATTAGGGCTAGGGGTGTCGCCTGGACAAAGATGGTAATGAAGTGCTGAGCCTCCACAGAGCCGGCCCTGTGCTCCCTGTCCAGGGACACGGACATTGTGGCTCCGGTGAGAGCAGCGGGGGCCTGGGACCCCACACACAGTGCACCCCGGGTGGCCGGTGGAGAACCTTCCTGTCTCGAGGCCCGGTGTCCCTGAGCCCCAAGGGCCCAGGCCTCTCTGTGTCCAGGGCTCCCCTTCCAGAGTTGGATTCGGCTCTCTTGTCCTCGAGAAAAGGACACAGACCTCCCAGCCTGCGTGGGAGCGGGGCAGGCGGCCAGCAAGCGTCCCAGTGGCCTCCCGAGGCACAGGCGGCGGCGGCCGGGTCGCTCCTGTGGGCGAGGACCCACGCGGGGCCGGCCCAGGCTCGGGGCGGCACCACCAGCGCCCACGCCCACCCTGAGTCCCGCGCAAGGAGGCGATACCCGGAGGGACAGGAGGACAGCATGGCCAGAGCGAACCGAAGCCGCAGTGTGGGATGGAGACAAGCCTGGGGCTGCATGGCCACTCAGCCAGGGCATCGGGTGCGACCGGAGGTGGACGCGTCAGCCCTGCCCACGGGGCTCCGCCCGCCCACCCCTCCCCCGCGGGCGGACCGGCTGCGCGAATCCCGGGGTTTGGACACAGGTGCATAGACCCCAGGGAAGCCTTCTGCTTCCGGAGCTTTTGCGCAGACCCGGAAGTGGGATTTCTGGACCCTGTGGTTCTATTCGTCATTTTTCCGGCGTCACCGAGTGTCTTCCAGAGCGGCTGCCCAGCTTTCCACCCCTGTCGCAGGACCCAAGTATCCCTGTTCATCCACGCGAAAAAACCTACAACGAATCCTCTCCCTCCTCCTTTCCTGCTTAGCCACAGGCCTATATAAGAGACACACACATGAGTGATACCTGTCCTGGTTCGCAGTTTCATTTTGTCTTGCAGTACCGAAGACTGAACCTGGGTCTTTGTGTTGTCCTCAGCCCTTTTATTTTTTGTTTTTAGACAGGATCTTGCTGAACTGCCCAGCCGGGACTGGAACTTGTGACCCTCCTGCCTCAGCCTTCCTGAGCCTTCTGAGAAGTCAGAGAGGATCTTCCTTCTCCCAGGACTCAGCTCCGCAGCGCCGGCTGAAGGCGTTGGGTGGAAGATGCGCACCGCCCCGGGACGCCTGGGCCGGCTCGGAGCTCCGTGGCTCACAGCCGGGCCTGGGCAAGCCGCACGCTGCCAACACTGGCCTGCTGGCCCCGGGGAGTCCCTGCCTTTCTCCCCGGGGAGGCAGCGCAGTGGCCCGGGTGCTCCTCATCGCGCTTTCTGTGAAGCCTGTGCTAGGGCACGGAGCAGCCGTGTATGAAGTTTATTTTGATTTTTATAACAGCACTTTATACCAGCACAATTTGTAGTAGCTAAATCCTGCTGGCAGCCTATACAGATGGGCAGATAAAGAAAGTGTGGGGACTCTGCCACACAGATGAGCTAACTCTAGTCATTTGTAGGAAAACGGATGCACCCCAAGACCACAGTGTTAAGTGGAATAAGTCAGACACAGAAGTTTAATATCACATGCTTTCTCTTCTATGGAAAAACCAAAAATATAAATAAGCGAAATACAAGATAGGTAATATGGCAAGACACGTTTTTCTCTCAAGTGGGAGGGAGATCAGGAGATGGAAGTAGGGAAAGGAGAGGAGAGAAGGGGAAGAGAACTGGAGTTAGGATGTGCTAAGTCCTCGCGCCGACTCCACACGGGGAATGTAAACATCATGCCCTGTAAAGGCACAGTCACAAAATTTAACAGGCCTCTAGGCCAAAGTCAGGCCAGCCGCAGCCCTGGGAGGGGCTGAGCCACCCCGTCCAGGCCCCGCCCCCGGACCGCCCACTGCCCGGCCCGGGCCCCGCCCCCCCTTGCGCCCTTGCGCATGCGCAGCCGCGACCGCCGGCCAGCGAGAAGCGCCCGGCCGGCTCGTACCCCGGCCCCGGCGCTCAGCCTCGGACGCGGTGCGTCCGCCGATCCCGTACTCTCGTCCTCGGCCACCGACGCAGGAATTTCTGGGCTCGCCGCGCACGGCAAACGGCCGGTTTGTGTGATCCCCGCTAGACAAGTGCGAAGCCCTCACAGCGCCGGCCGGCCGGAGACGGCCACGGGGGGCCGCTGCCCTCGCGGTGCGCACTGACACGGTGCTACCGCCCGGAAGACGCGCCCTGGGCCGCCGTGTGCCCTCGCCTTGCCCGCGGGCCGCGGGATGGCGGAGAAGCCTCCGCCTGGGGACACCTGTGCTGCCGGAAGCCCGACGTGGCACTGCTCTCTGCAGAGCGTTGCAGTTTAGTTTTGTGCGCAGCGGAACTAAACTCCAGTCTGCCTTGCAGCCTGCAGACGTGCTTTCCCCACACAGGCTGCCAAGGACGCGCTGCCAAGCCAGATTAGCGGCAATTAACAGGTGCTGGCACCGGGCACAGCGAGCACCTCCAGCCCTTCATGGAGAAGTCGGGCGCCTCCCGGCTCGGTCCGTGCCAAGCCCACAGGCACTCCGCACCGAGGAGCCGCCGCCCGCCGCTCTGACTTACTGCGTCGCCCGGCACTTTCCGGGAAGCCGAGTCAGCGCCCGCCGCGGGAACTGTCAGGCCGCCGACTGCGCGCAGAGAGGGCGGGACTCTGCTCAGCGGGCGGCTTCTCCCAGCCTCGCTGCCTCCTGTGGAGACCGCGGCCCGGACGAGTGAGCGGAAGCCAGGGGCCGTGCTGGGCTCCGCTGCGCCCCCCGGAGGCTCCACGGCAGCGGCGCCCACGGCGTCTGCTCTGCCCTCGGAGGGGGCGCCGCCCCGGACACGTCCAAGGGGAAAGAGCCCCATGCACCTCAGAGTAGGTTCGAAAAGAACATGGTATTTTTGTTCCACGCACGCTTCTCTTGAGAACAGTTTTAATATTGATGGACATCTTTTCTCTTTTTTTTTTTTTTTTGAGACAGGGTCTCACTTTGTAGTTCAGGCTAGCCCTGAGTTCTCTGTGTAGCCCAGACAAACCTGGAACTCAGCAATCCTCCTGCCTCTGCCTCCCGAGTGCGGGGATTACAGGGTGAGCCACCACGCCCGGCACTGTGGTATGTGGTATTGAGGACTGGTAGGCTGAGTCACCACACCCAGCATTGTCTGTGGTTACCGGGATAAACTCAGGGCCTTGCGCCTGCGAGGCAGGGGCCGGAACCACTGAGCTAAATCTCTGGCCCTTGATGGACATCTTGTATGATGTCGCCTAAACACTGTCCCATTCACCAAGTTCTCAAGTGACACTCGGTTGATACAATCAATATCGTCTGCTCACACCATCAAAGCAAGTCACTATCTCCCTGTGCGGGAGGTCTGGGAGGCTGGCCCGCTCTACCCAAAACCACCAGGGCTCCTGGTCCTGTTAAAATGAAAACGAAAGCAGCCTGCAGTTTCCGGAAGGCTCACCAGAGGAGCCCAGCTCTGAGGATGCCAGCAGCCAGGCTCCTGGCAGAGCCCCGCACTTCTGTCGCAAGAAGAGTTCCTCGGCAGCACCACCTGGGCTCCCATCTCTGGGGAGCAATGCCACCTCTGGAGTGAGTACCTAGTTTCCACTTCTGCTTGCCCTTGGGCTCAGAGAGCAACATGCTCCACTTCTGCCCTGCTCAGCCCTGCAGTGCTTTGCTTAGCTATGGGGGTCACGCCAGCCCTGCCTTCACAGAAATGTTTTTCTTGGTTTGAACTTGGATGTCTTATTTCTTCTTCTTGTATTTCATATACATTACTCCATATTTAGAACACAGTGGGTAGTGTTACAGGCTGTCCGGACTGTATGAAAAGGATCAGCAACCATAGAGCACACACCAAATCGAGTAGAACTCTTGCTTGTGTAAAGTTTTATTGAGCTATAGTCAATCGATGCATCCATGTCTCAGTCACTGTTTTGTTGCTCAACACAATACCCAGGGCCCTCAACTCAAAGGAGGAGAGGTGTATTTTGGCTCCTAGTTTCAGTAGGTTGTGTCCAGGGCTGGCTGGATGTAAGGCAGAGCAGCATGGTGGAGAGCCCCTCGCGCGCGTGCTGGAGGAAGCTGAGTGGGCAGGCAGGAGCTGAGAAGGGAGAGGCACCCTTCTACAGGAAGCCCCAGTAAGGCTCCTCTTCCGCCCAGACCAGAACTCTTAACAGCACATTCAGCTGTGGCTCCATGAATTAGCACCCCATGGTCACCCTCCACACATGTGAGAATTTGGGGGAACATTGTAGATTGGAACCCCAGCATTGGCTCTTCCGTCAAAGTGGTGTAGGTGAGAGAGGGGTTGTGCATGGCCTACAGTTACGGTATTTGCTCTTTGATTCTTCACAGAAATATTCCATGCCTCTTGACCTCCAGCTCCTTCCATACACCCTGTACTTGTTTTTTATTTTCTGTCTATTCCTCTCTACCTCTCCCTCTCCTACCCTTCTTTCATTCATTTTATATTAGATGTGTCAAGGGATTATTTTCTTATCAATCATTTCAAAAAACCTATGGTGGTTTTCTCAAGTTGACTACGGTTTTACTGTTCTATCCCGTTGCTCCTGTGCTTGTAGTTTTATGATAAAGGTACCCAAAGGCGCACTGTGACGGGTGTGGTCCCCAAGGGCTGTAAAACTGAGGTAGTGGAGATGAGACCTGCTGGAAGGAAACAATTTTACAGTGGGGGGTGTGCCCTTGGAGGGACTCTGTGGCCCCAGTCTCTCTCGTCCGCCTCCTGGAGCCTGAGATATGGGGTTTGTTCTGTCATAGGCTCCCACCCTGACATCCTGCCCTCAGCAGAGGCGCAAAGCAATCAGGCCACCAGAGTGCATGCTGGGACGTTCGGAAGCCCCCAGAGACCGAGCTCTTCCTACGCCGATTGTCGCTGGTGACTTGTGAGACCGGCATGTAGCGAATCCAGTAAGTACATCTGACTTTGATTTCGTTTGCTCTTCATATTTATAGCAGCCTTGGTTAATTAGCTAACTTGTCTTCATTCTTTTACAGTTTGGATAATAGAAGGACATACTTTTTTTCCTGTCTCTTCCTGCTTCCAGATTGTTACATGTGCTGCCTGACTGTTGCTTGTTACTAAAAAGTCTGCAATACTTTGATTTCCTTTTATTCCAAGAATTTTAAGAACACTTCTCAAATCTCCAAGTAGATGGATTTTAGTGCTTTGTTTTCCTTTTGTTTCTTAATTTCAGCTTTTATTGCATTTTGGTTAAATGGTCGCTGTTAAAAGGTTTTTTTTTAACTGTTGTGGTTTTCCTTTTGGCTTATGACATAGAAATATTTATAATATACCATGGCATACTTTTTTCTCTGTTATATTATGTTCAGACAGACCCGGGGAGTTCACTGCAAACCAGTCTCTCTCTCTTCTTAACACCCTGCGCTGTGTTCTTCGTGGGACTTTCACTACCTGGACCGTCTCCTAATCATTGTCTATCGTTCACCTTCCTCAGCGGCCAGGGCTGTCTCGTCCGTGACTGTGCCTGCTGCCTGACACACTTGGCGCCCAGTACTACGTGCTGAGTACATCCTTGTGAGCCCAAAGCTACCTAGCTCTTTCCCTTGTCCGTCACTTGCATTCATGTCCACCTCCCCCAACATCACAGCAGCCTTGCCCCACCAGGGCAAAGCTGTGCCCTACAGAGCACCCAAAGCTGTCCCACCGCCGCCCCCAGTGGCGCAGCCCCTGCCGCAGCCCTGCAGTCACCGCTGCGGACAGGAGGGCTGGGCGTCCCTTTGGCCCCCCTGAGCGAGGAGGTTCCGCGGCCACAGCCTGTGCCACCTCTGTGGACAGACGGGAAGAAGACCGGGCTCAGGCCCTGGAGCATGTACCCACGCCTGGATGACTCAGTCCCCAGGAATCTAGAACGAGGGGTGTGGAGGGCCCAGGACCACAGCCACACGGCGTCAGGTACTTCGGAGAACCCCAGGAGGGTACAGCGGAGCCCGCAGCCTTGGCTCCCACCCAGCATGTCCTCCACTTGAAGACGGAGCTGGAATCCGGGTCATTCAAACCTCCTTCCTCCCTTCCAGGTGCCAGAGTTCACAACTGCTCAATACTTGGCCATATGCTTGAATCCAAAGATAAAATAACAGCGGAGGGGTTGGTGCCTTTGTTATGTTGAAAGCTGCAAATGCCTGGAAGGCTTCTCTTTGTCAAAAGAGGGAGCAGGAATCCCTGAAATAGTCCCTAATCTGGAGGCGTGCCTCCATCAAATAACAAGGGGAAGGAAGCCAGAGAATCCTGCAGCCAGGTCGGGTGGGAGCTGGGCAAATCGGCAGGACTCCCATACACTAGACTCCCTAGCATAGTGCTCCAAAGCAAAAGGACTCCACGGCCTCTTCCGCTCATTCATGAAGCTACCGGAAGTGGAAGCCAGAGGGCTCCACCACGTCTTACACCCACCTTTCAGCATCCGGGAACCCGCAAGACCCTCTCACCAACTGCGGCTCCACCTTCCCTTCGTCTGTGCTCCGGCGGCGCCTGTGGGCACGCTGTGCTCTGCTCCTCACAGTTACACTTCGGAGTTAAACGCTGGCAGGAGCCCTAGTAGCCTTAACTGCCGCTCAGTCTTTATTATTGCCTGTGACTGAATCCTACACCAAATCTAAGTTTATGGGGGACAAATTCGGGGTTCCAAAATGGCAGGAAGACTTAGTTCTTTCTCATCTTCAGGAGCACAGTGAGGTAATTATATTCTAAAATAATGTACAATACACTCCAAAATAGCCAGAGAAGGGCCTGAGATGTAGCTCAGTGGTTTCGGCACCTGCCTCACAAGCTCAAGGTCCTGAGTTCGATCCCCAGTAACCACATACAATGCTGAGCGTGGTGACTCACACCCACCAGCAATCAACACCACATACCACAGTGCCGGGCGTGGTGGCTCATGTCTAATCCCATCACTGGGGAGGCAGAGACAGGAGGATTGCTGAGTTCAAGGCTTGCCTGGGCTACATAGTGAGCTCAGGGCCAGCCTGAACTACAAAGCCAGACCCTGTCTCAAAAAAAAAAAAAAAAAAAAGGGCCGGAGATTTAGCTCAGTGGTTCTGGCGCCTGCCTTGCAAGCGCAAGGTCCTGGGTTTGATGCCGGTAACTACATAGAATGCTGGGCGTGGTGACTCATGCCCACCAGCAATCAGCACCATATACCACAGTGCTGGGCGTGGTAGCTCATGTCTATAATCCCAGTACTGGGGAGGCAGAGGCAGGAGGACTGCTGAGTTCGAGGCTTGCCTGGGCTACATAGTGAGCTCAGGGCCAGCCTGAACTACAAAGCAAGACCCTGTCTCTAAATAAATAAATTAGCCAGAGAAGAAAAATCTGAAGGTTCCATCCACACAAGAACAGCATTTCAGTTGATGGAAACGCTACCCCCCCCAGGACTCAACACACTGTACACATGTACAGAATCATCACACTGTAGCCTATAAATACATACAAACATTACCTGTTAATGAAAAAAATTTAATTAGGTTTTTCCTTAAGGAAAGAATTCACTATCATTAAATTTATTTTCTGAGAAAACGGTATCACCACACGAACTTTGGAATGTATCCCATGAATGGGTAACACTGATGATGCAGGCTACGGGGAGGGACCCCACTGACCCTCCCAGGCCTCCGCCTGGTTTTAGTGTGGCTTCCGCTCTCCAAGGGTCTCCGTCCAAGAACAGAGTCCCCCGTAGACATTGCAGATGGGCTCTGGGCCCGCCTGCCCTCTCTGGGGCTTCCAAACAAGGCCTGGCCTGGGCCACATCGAGGGTCGAGACAGGGCTTAGTGATGCCCCACAGCTGCTAGCAGCCGGCTGACGTGTCCCTGCTCAGAGTCATGTTACAGTTCTGTGGTTGTGGAAAACAGCTGGTCTGCAGGACCCAGCAGACGGGCAGCTGGGGAAACTATTTTCAATTGTATACAAGTAGCAATGCCTGAAAACACCCAATTCTTAGGCCATGAACGCACGGGCATTCCAAGGGACTGGACCTCTGATTGGCCCGGCCTTGCCCGCAACCTGGGCTCCAGCGGAACTGAGGAGCGAGTTCCACGTGGTGGCGGGCTGGCCAGCTCGTCTCGGAACACAGCTCATGTGTGCTTCATTCTGAAGCTCATCGTGCAAAACCCTGCGGCAAACAACTTTTCTTTCTGGTGTTCACAGGCAAACCACAGCCATAGGAAGACAGGTCCAGTACTCTCAGTTCTCAGGCCCTCTGTTTTCTCTTTTGCTCATCTACAAAACAGACACGTGGAGCCGGAGATTTAGGTCAGTGGTTCCAGCACCTGCCTGGCAAGTGCAAAGTCCCTGATTTGATCCCCGGTAACCACAAACAACAATACCGGCCATGGTGACTCACACCCACCAGCAGTCAGTACCACATACCACAGTGCTTGGCGTGGTGGATCACGCCTGTAATCCTAGCACTCAGAAAGCAGAGGCAAGAGGATTGCTGGGAGTTCGAGTTTTGCCTGAGCTACACAGTGAGCTCAGAGCCAGCCCGAAATACAAAGCAAGACCCTGGCTAAAAAACAAAACAAAACAAAAAAACAGATATGTGTTGATTTCCCCTCTGCAAGGTGCTGAATCAGTGTTTCTTTTAATAATGGAAAGCCAGGTGTGGAGGCACACACCTGTAAATCCCAAACAGGGAGGGTGAGGTGGCATATCATCATGAGTTCAAGGTCAGCATGGGCTATAGAGAGACCCTGTCTTGAAAAACAATGAATGAATAAATAAGGGGAGGAAAAAAAAATCCCTGAAGATCAGATGGTTTGAAGAAGTTTAATTAAAGTCTAAAATTTAGAGTGATACTTAGCTTCCAGAAACTCATTTCTAGATGAGTGTGTTTAAAGTCAAGTTGTTTCCCCAATGTACAAAAAGGAAAAGGTACTGGTTAAATGTTAACACTGTCAATCAAGCATTACTTGGCTGTGCCCTTGAAAACAGCCTGAAAGGAGGCAAGTGAAAGTGATGAGTATTTAGGCTGAGAGCCAGGGATAGCTCCGCCCTGTCCGGCTCGGCCTCAGGGCACTTCTTTTCCAGGGGTGATGGTGACCTGTTCCTCAGCACCCTCCACAGCAGCCTGTCCCTGCATTTCAAAGAAATTTCAACTTTGGGCCAGAAACACCCCCTCCACCCCCACGGCATGGGTGCTAATTGTTTTAGGCATGAAACTGCATCAACTCAATTTGCCCTGGCTGCAGAAATCTGAAGTCTATGCAGTGGGTTTCCAGGGCCCACCCAGAGGCACAGCTCGCCCAGTTCTTCCTTTTGCTTAACAATGACATGTCCAAACTGTGATATGCCACTCATTACTGCAAGCCCACGGGCCCTCCAACTGTCTAGAAAGGGGGCCAGTGAAGGTTAAAGAAAGACCACAGAGATTTGCACAATTGCAAGGTGAGATGTCAGTGCCTCAGAGCAGGTAAAGACAGACACTCCAAACTCGCCACTATGCATTGGGTTGGTGCATAGGGTGTAGTGCAAGACACAGAGGGCAGAGATAATCCAAAATTCACCAGGAGGCTAAAATCTGAGAGATGTCGGGGGGATGGTTGTCTCAGGGCAGCAATAATCCTAGATTCACGAAGATCTGATGCTGCTGTTATTATAGGTAAAACAGCCAGCTAGACATACGTAGGCAGATAGACAGGGCCGGCTCTTGAAAGACGTGCAAAAAGGACACCTCAGAGGTCAACACCATCAGTGAGAAACTACACTTCCAGAAAGCAGTGACCGGCAGACCTCATCTCCCGGGAGGGAAGGTCAAGATCCGGATGCGGCCCCTCCCTGGAACGCAACAGTTGCAAATTCCCCAGACAGCGGCCAGGACTTTGAACCACCTGGAGGAGTTTCCTGACAAGCAAGACGCTCCAGGGCTTGATTTCTCATTGGATCCTATTCAATCAAAGTTGCTGAAGTAACTGTGCTTGTCCTTTACCCATTGGTTAGTCACGGTTTGCCCGTTTCTTTCAGATTTTATTGGAAGCCCCCACCGTACTCATTGGTCAATTGCAACCCGTCTACCTTTTTTGAATCTTATTGGTAGCCCCCTATTTCAGACCCGCCTCACCTCATGGCTTTGCTCCATAAAAGCCCTCTAAAAAGTGAGGTGGGGGGGTTCCCCCTTCTGTCTCTCTTAAGGCAGAAGCTTTTTCTCTCAATAAAATTTTCCTACTCAAACCTCCGCTGATCCTAAAATTCATTCTTCAATCTTTAGAGAACATGAACTCGCATTTCAGGTGGGGAGTTAGGCCTTAACTCTCCTGGTCAAGGGGAGCACATGGAATTTGAAATAATAATTATAGTTTCAAATACAGATTAAATAATAACTTGAACAACAAAAGCTGAAATGTAGTGAAACAAATTCAGTGTAAAATGTAAAGTGAAAACCAAAAATGAGGTAACGAATTCAGTTGACCAATTTTAACATATTAGATACAGAAGAGAATATTATGGGGAAATAAGGAAGATCGGTAAACAATTCCTGATTAGTGAAGGAAAAGAAAACAAGGGGTAGAAAAAATACAAACTACATAGCACATGAAGCATCAGTTTAACCTGTATAGGTGAAATCTAAGGAAGAGAAGAGGAAAAACATCAGAAGGCTTCTTTAAAGAGCTACTGAACAATAATTTTCTAAAACTTACAGAAGCAAAATTAAGAAGTTTATATAACTCTAAATAAGATAAATACTAACACACCATAGTTAAAGGGAAAATATGCAAAGAACAAATGTTACAAGCATCTAGAGAAAAATAAAAAAGGGACAAAATGACTGAGCTGAGGTATGAAACCAGAAGCCAACAAAATCTTCAAAAGCACTGAAAAAATATTATTACCAACAGTGAAACCAAATGGTCTCCAGGAAGTGCAGAAAAATACACAGAAATTGGTTTCCACGGAGGCATTGTGATACAGAAAGAAACCACCACCAGAGTTCATAAGAATGCCGGAAAATATAACTGGCAATTGTTTAGTAATACTAGTAATATACTAAGTAAATTTAAAGTAACAGGCAGTATCAAAATATAGGTAAAAAGAGTAAATGGACTGAAATAAGATTTTTGTATTTGTGCAGATTTCTTGAAAGATTTCTACTGCAGGTGGAATCAGATAAGCACATTGAGACAACAAAAAATATCTGCACAACATTCATAAGAACAACAAAAGTGACAGAATTCATAAAAATATTCAAAGAAAAAGAGGAGAAAATAAATAACAAAATATACATGACTCATCCAAAAGAAATAGAAGAATAGAAGGAAGAAAATACAGGTAAGTCAAGAAAATAGTAAAAAAAAAAAACTAAGGTTGAGATTAAAGCCAAATATATCAATAAACACATTAAGTGTAAGTGGAATGACTGCTGTCAAATAATAAAGTAATCAGAGTAGATTTTTTAAATGTTTGATGGATCAGGAATATACATAAATCATAAGGAAAGACAACTTCAAAGTAAAATGTGAAAAAGGTAGATTGCATAAAAACAATCCAAAGAGGGCCGGAGATTTAGCTCAATGGTTCCATGGCCTGCCTAGCAAGCGCAAGGTCCCTGGTTTGATCCCCAGTAACCACATACCACAGTGCCGGGTGTGGTGGCTCACGCCTGTCATCCCAGCACTCAAGAGGCAGAGACATGAGGATTGCTGAGTTTGAGGTTTGCCTGGGCTACATAGTAAGCTCAGGGCCAGCCTGAACTACAAAGTGAGACCCTGTCTCCAAAAAAAAAAAGTGCTGGGCGTGGTGGCTCATGCCTGTAATCCCAGCACTCAGGAGGCAGAGACAGGAGGATTGCTGAGTTCGAGGCTTGCCTGGTCTACATAGTGAGTTCAGGGCCAGCCTGAACTACAAAGCGAGTCCCTGTCTCAAAAAAATAAATAAATAAATAAAAGCCAAAGAAAGATGGCATGTTGGTCGGGCCGGAGATTTAGCTCAGTGGTTCCAGCACCTGCCTCACAAGCACAAGGTCCTGAGTTTGATCCCGGTAGCCACCCACATACACTGCTGGGCGTGGTGACTCACACCCACCAACATTCAACCAGCAATCAGCACCACATACCACAGTGCTGGGCGTGGTGGCTCGCGCCTGTCATCCCAGCACTCGGGAGGCAGAGACAGGAGGATTGCTGAGTTCGAGGCTTGCCTGGGCTACATAGTGAGCTCAGGGCCAGCCTGAACTACAAAGCGAGACCCTATCTCAAAAAAAAGGAAAAATAACCAGGAAATCCTCAAATGTTTTGCAATTAAGCAACACCATTCTTTGCAACCCAAGGTCAAAGAAGTCAATGTGAACATCAGAAAAGCACTGAGTTAGATAATATTAAACATGTGCTGTGCCAACACCTGCAATAGTGCTCTCTGTTCAGCACACCGGTCACTGAGGTGACCAGTTTTGGCTGAAGAAGAAGAGTAAGCGAGCAAATGCATGCCAGGGTCTCAGGCCCACTCTCCGTGGGGTACACATAGGGTATTCATGGGCTCAGGTGACCGGGACTCTGGCAGGAGATTATTCATTAAGGGCAGGTGACCTGGTTAAGTCCAGAGCATTCGGTCAGGTGGCCTCGGTGTCCAGCCCCTCTGGTCCCTGTGCATCAGTCACTCTGGAGGGATTCTGGATGGGGATTAACCAAGCTACTCGAGGCCACCCAGAGCACAGCGTGGTTCACGGCCATGCGGCCACAGCGCCCTGGCCAACGGTGCGCTGATGCTGGAAGGCCACCTTGAGACCAGGGAGACACAGCTGGAGCGCCAGCTCAGCGCCTCGCTGAGGGCTGCTCTCACACTCGGGCCTCAGAGCGCAGTGGGCGAGCTGCCATCGCCAGGTTCCGTCCTGCAGAGGCCTCGGTGTAAACACTGCACGGGCTGCTACTGCACGTGCTCCTCCTCCTCACTTTCCCAGGAGGCAATGGGAGCAGCCCAGGTGTCAGGAGCTGCCCAGGCGAGCAGGGGAGGCCCGAAGTGGCCAATCCTGAGGAAACAGGAGACGTGTGTCTCTACTGTTCTGTGTCCCCACAGAGGGAGTTTGGGGGTGTTTATACAGGGAGGTGTGGGAGGAAAATAGATTCAGGCTTAGATAAGATCAGGTGACAGGAGCTAAGACGAGGGGGTTCACCATTGGTTCTGCTGTTAAGGTGGCTTGATGGGGCACTGATCATCTTAAAGGATAGAGAACTACATGATGTTAACAAGCCAAATTGCAGATCAATGATCTGCTAACTACCCCAAAAAGCTAGAGAGCCGGGTGCAATGGCACACACCTGGGATCCCAGCACTCGGGAGGCAGAGGCAGGAGGATTGCTGAGTTCGAGGCTTGCCTGGGCTAGATAGTGAGCTCAGGGCCAGCCTGACCTACAAAGCGAGACCCTGTCTCAAAAAAAAAAAGTGTACAATCAAGAAAGTGAGAATATTATCCAAAAAACCCTATTGTAATTTATCATTCTATAGAAGAACTCATCAAAAAAATATGAAGAACTAATATCTCTGCTCAAATCAAACTGAAGTAACATTCCTGCATGCATTAAAATAATATGCAGAAATATATTGTCACATTCTTCCAGAGAATAGGGAGCAATGAACGGCAACTTCATTTTCTGAGTTCAGGATAACTTTTTTTTTTTGCTTTTTGAGACAGGGTCTCGCTTTGTAGTTCAGGCTGGCCCTGAGCTCACTATGGTGCCCAAGCAAGCCACCACGAACTCAGCAATCCTCCTGTCTCTGCCTCCCGAGTGCTGGGATGACAGGCGTGAGCCACCACGTCTGGCATTGTGGTATGCGGTGTTGATTGTTGGTGGGCATGTCTCCACACCCAGCATTCTATGTGGTTACCGGGGATCGAACTCAGGACCTTGCACTTGCGAGGCAGGCGCCAGAACCACTGAGCTAACCCTCTGGCCCCAGGATAACTTTGATAGATGTAGGCACGAGGGTTATAAAAATAGTCTATCCGTCGCGTAAACCAGGGTGCAAAATGTCAAAGCTGCCAATACATATAAAACACTAATATACTGTGGACAAGTTTTCCAGAATAAATGTTCTCTCATGTGAAATGAGTCATAATTCATCACATTAACAGAAGAGAGAAATCATACAATGTCACCGTGGATAATAAAACATTGACTAATAATCAGTACTTATTAGTAATGCATTTAAAAAGCAACCAGCAAGCTAGCAATGAGCAAGAACTTCATGAGTCTACTAAGGATAACCTCAGGATTGACAAGAGAAATCAGTCAGTCATGAAATACTGAAAGCTTCTTCCCTGATCTCAGAAAGACGTGGACAGTCTCTCTGTGCTGTGGCCCTCCAGGGACACGGTGAGTGGTTTACATCCTCTAGAACTGCTGCTCGGCGTCCACCGGTTTGAATATTAATCTCACCTTTTAAAAAGGCACCCTTCGCAGCCACCTCTGGACCAAGGTACAACTGAACTAAGATACTGGCCCTTCGCCGAGTCGACGCATGAAGTGACCCATCCTCCTCTGGCAACACTCACGCTTGTGTTTTACAGGAAGGACCAGCCAGGGTGATACAGAAGGTGTGTGACTTGGGTTCAGAGAGGTGAGCTGCGGTTACTTGCCCATGACTCAGGGCTGCACAGGGTACTCAGAACGCAATCGACTGACTACCAGAAAGTAGTGTGTGAAGTCATCAAGGTCACCAAATAAAATATCGGATAGGTATAAAGCGTTTTTCTATGGTACAATAATGTAAAAAGGAAAGTGAGGCTGTAAGAAGCACAAAAAAGTCAGCCACCTAGAAACAAACCTAACCAACTGTTTGTAAACCTCTGTACGGAAAAAGACTAAAGATTGCTGACAGAATAAGAGCCCCTTTATGGAGGAAAGTACAATTCGTTCTTTGTATTTGCTGCAGCCACGCTCTGTAGAGTCCACGCACACACTCACTTCATGACTGCGGACTGTGACTCCCGGGGAAATACAGGCCCACTCCTGGCAAACCTCGAGTCCCCTTCCATCAGGTGATCGTTATATAACCTTGCTTCGCTGCTGCCTTAGGGCATGTGCACTCACAGGCCATTTTAAATAGAAAACCCACCCCCAAAATACACAAAGGATGGGAAGATACGATACCATATGAATACCAAAGGGCGCTTATTACAAATGCACGTGCTGGCACGAGACAGCAGGATATCAGCTGGTGCCACCTTTGCTGGGATGGGACGCCTCAGGCAGCTCAAAACGTCACCACCACACCTTGTTTAGTGACCACAAAAGTACCGTAAGTATTGGATGGGAAGTCACAAATGCATTGCAGCAAGTAGGAGACTTTAAAAATATAGAATAGAGGCCAAAGATTTAGCTCAGGGGCTCTGGTGCCTGCCTCAAAAGCTCAAGGTCCTGAGTTCAACCCTGGTACCACATACCACAGTGCCGGGTGTGGTGGCTCACGCCTGTCATCCCAGCACTCAGGAGGCTGAGGCACAAGGACTGCTGAGTTCAAGGTTTACCTGGGCTACATAGTGAGCTCAGGGCCAGCCTGAACTACAAAGC
>PVIC010000578.1:0-36077 GCA_004025085.1 Thryonomys swinderianus | reverse complement strand
AACATTTCACCTGAAATCTATCCTCCAATCCACTGATCTTTGCATGAGTAAACCCGGGAAGCTCATGAAATGAAATCACAGCAGGATGCAGTTAGCTTGTGTACCGGAACCGTAACAATGTACCTTTTATATTTCATCTTATTGTCATCATCAATAAACCAAATGGGATTTAATAATCACAAGAGGCATGAATTAAAAACTCCGATGGCTGGGTTTGATTACACTGCCATTAATATTTAATGAAAAATGAGACATGCTTTGTTGTATGGCACTGTAAACCAAGTCCTGAAGAGATAAGCCCTGCATGTGCAATGACGTGTGGACCACGGATGGATTAGAGAGGCACTCGAGGAACTTGTGGAATAAAGAACTGATCATGTTCTATGGAAAACGGAAGCATCTGTAATTGGCATGAAAAACGATTTAGCGATTTAGGTAGCCAGTGAGGGTCTCTTCGTCCCCCAAGGCCTCGATCCCTGTCCCTAACTTTCCTCAGCCCAGACTTCTCTCCCTGGACCCGAGTCAGAAGGTCCATGTCCCCAGGACTCGGAAGCGACTCAGAAAGACAGTGCTCAGGCAGTCTGAGCTGTGCGGCCAGGAGCGGAAGGAGGAGACTCCCGGGTCTGGTGCCCACGGGCCCTGGGCCCTGCCCGACACCTGCCGGCTCTGAGCTGCAGCGGGAGCTCGGACTGTCCAGCGCTCCTCCGCTTGCCACCAAAGGTAGGTGACGCGAGCTACGCAGTCCTGGTCGACCGGGTTCCACGAATGATTACGGCAGCGGATGCTTCAAGGTTGAAATCTGCTGTGGTTCAGATCCAAACTGTCCCCACAGGTGTCGCGTGTCAGAGGCGCGGTCTCTGGAAGGTGACTGGATCACGGAGGGCCATCTGCTGATGCGTCCAGGGCCCCGCGCGCTGCTGGGAGGCAGGGCCCGCCGGACCTTCCCGCCGTCGCTCGGGCTGCGGTGATGCAAGCAGCCTCTCCTCCGCTGGCCCCCCACCGCCGTGCCACTTCCGCCGCTGACCAGGGACCGGGAGCCCAAATAAGCCTCTCTTCCTTTAAGTGGTGACTGTTGAGTGCTTCGCCCCAGGGATGACGAAAGTGACTAAGACAAGATCTATCGCTGCAGGACTGTGAGAAGTGCTCACACACTGCCACCCGGCAGCGGTCCCACCGCAGAGCCCAGCAAGCGCAGTCACAGAGGCGCCTGTGGCTCGGGAACCTGGACCTGAAAGGCAGCCGCAGGCGCCGAGGGACGGGGAGGAGCGGGCGCGGTGTCGCCAGGGCGAGAGTCCTGGAGCTGGGTGTCGGGCTGGGATGCACGGGAGGCCCCAGGGCTCCGGCCAGGACGTCTGAGGGTCTGAACAGCACACTGTCACTTTCAGAGACAGACCTACAGGGTCAGGGCGATGCTCTGATATTGTTTGTCCCCTGAGCTCCCGTGTCGACACCCCAGCCCCACAGTGAGACATTTGGAGGGTGGGAACTTAATCTGGCTCTCAGAGTTGGGACCTTCCACGAGGGGGAACCCCAGAACTGAGCCCCATGATGTTATCCTGGGCCCCCAGTCTTCACACCAGGAGGCCCTGCGCCCCTCAAGGCCCTGCCGGGGAGAGTGCCACTGCCAGGCACGGCGCTGCGGCCCTCCCAGGTCACGAGCCGAGGAAAACCCCTCTCCTCACACCCAGTCTGCAGCCTCGAGTTGGCACAGCTGCGATCGCCGGACGCGCGTGCTGGGAAACAGCCTGTGGGGCTGAGCAGAGCCGAGCGCACGGCCTCCACGGGGGCCCAAGCAGCAGAAATCCAAACTTCGATGCTTCACATTGAAAAAATATTGAGCGTTGGACGGAGAACCGTCGACATTGGTAAGAATGTCTCTCGCCTGTCTGGGAGCAAATGTTCGGGTGAGTACCTCGCGGGAATCCCTCGGAGAGTTTTCATGGGCATTTCTAGAGAGGGAGGGATGTAACCAGCTATTATTATTATTATTATTGTTATTATTAGGCTGGAGAGTGTTCTTCATTTCTCCCGCTCTTCATCCTGCAGGCCTGAGAGGGTTGATGAGGGCGGTGTGAGGTCGCTGCCGTGTGTCAGACTTTCACTCATATTCCTTTGAGGCTGGACTCTCGTACATGTAGAAACACGCACGCCCAAGGCTTATCGCTACAAGTGATGTCCTGGGGAGAGGAGAGGACCCTGAGGTCCGGCTTGCAGAAAACCTGCAGGATTATTTGGAATGGACGCCAGGTGCAGGGGAGCTGACCGTGGCCAGCGGAACCATCTGCAGCGGCTGAAAGTCCAGCGAGAGCAGGACAGTGACCCAGCCATGCTGCCTGGGCTGCTCCTGCGCCCTGCCCTTCTCTGCAGACGCCACGCCAAGGGGCGAAGAGTGGACTCGGAGAACACGTCGGCGGCCTCACCTCGTCACAGAAGAAAGAAATGCGGCTCTGAACGAGGGCCGCACGGGACACATCTGCAGTGTCGGTCGGGATAATGTTATTGCAAATAAATCACATGGCCGCACTATGAACTTTGTACTTACCAGTTTCTGACTCACGTCATCAAAGAGCCAAAAGTAGACCAAAGAAAACAAAAAAAAATACACATGCTTCTTTTGCCTAGCATCCCATTAGCCAGTGATTCAGTACACTTCCCATGCTGTTGTGCCTTTGAGATCATCCCCAGCGAAGCCCGGAGCAAACGGAGCTGTCAAAGAAGCACCAAGAATGCCAACCAGTGGGGCCCTGCCCGCTGGCCTCCAGGCCCGGACACAGGAGCCTTAACCCTTAATTAGTATCAGATGCATTTAGTTCTATCATGTGCTTCTGTGATGCTAACTTCTATGCTAATCAACTGGATAATGCTATTTTGCTAAAGCAGTATGTGACATTTTTCTAATACTTCATAGTTTTCAAAGGGCATCTTAATCTTTGTGTATGACTTTAATTCTGGAGCCCACAGCAGGAGGAAGCCAGCATAATTGTGACATCTGCATTACAAAACAGGATCCTAGCTGGGCATGGCTCACAGCTGTAATCCCAGCACTCAGGATTGCTGTAAATTCCAGGCTTGCCTGGGCTTCATAGTGAGCTCAGGGCCAGCCTAACTACAAAGTGAGACCCTGTCTCAAAACAAAACAAAACAACCCCACGTCCCAGAAAACCCAAGTAGCACATTTCTGATGGAGGATTCATATCTACAATACATGACTAATAGCTACATTAAAACAACCACAACACCATTATGAATCAAGAAAACATAAATCACAACTGCAGTGAGGAAATGTCCCACGCGTGCGGAGGAGGCTGCCAGTTCCCCGGATGCCAAAACCCTGGTATCTCCTGAGGGCGGGGAGCAGGTGGGAATCTCACACACTCTGTCTGGAGGGAACATGAGCATCAACTTTGCAAAACAGTTTAGCAGTGTTTTGTACACTGAAACATTCGTTTATCACGTGATCCAACGATCCCACTCCAAGGTACTCAGCCAAGAGAAACAACGTTGTCATGCAAAGCCTCTCCCAGGAACACTCACAGCAGTGTTGCGGATAGTAGCAAGTTAGGAACATCCCGAAGGTAAGTCAACGAGAGAGTAAATGAACTCGTGACCTACGTGATCTAGGTAGTTTATTTATTTTTCAGTTCCTGCTTTTGGTGTTACGTGGAGGAAAGCACTGCTGAGCCCAGTGTTACAACACTCTCCCCCACTGTGCTCTTATAAAAGTTTTATAATGTCAGTTGCATTTGTCTTTATCTATTTTTTGTTGAACCTCACGTATGATACAAGGTGAGTACAATTCTTTTACGTGTACAGATCCAGTTTCCCTAACAACATTTGTTGAAGGCACTATCCTTTTCTAGCTGTTTATCCTTGCTTGACATTACCTAGTGGACCATATATGGCTTTTAAAAATTTAATTTATAGTGGCACCAAAAATTAAAAGATATTCAGGAATAAACTCAACTGAGGAGTAGAAAAACTTGACTACTGAAAATTGCGTTGTTGAAAGGAATTAGCAATTACATAGACAAATGGAAGGACACCTCACCTGTACGGGTTCAACGACATCACAGGGTTCCAATACCCATGAAATTCTTATCAAAATTCAAATTCTAGGGCTGGAGATTTAGCTCAGTGGTTCTGGCACCTGCCTCACAAGTGCAAGATCCTGAGTTCAATCCCAGTAACCACATACAACAATGCTGGGTGTGGTGACTCACACCCACCAGCAATCAGTACCACATACCACAGTGCCAGGTGTGGTGGCTCACACCTGTAATCCCAGCACTCGGGAGGCAGAGGCAGGAGGATTGCTCAGTTCCAGGCTTCCCTGGGCTACATAGTGAGCTCAGAGCCAGTCTGAACTACAAAGCAAGACCCTGTACCAAAAAAAAAAAATTCAAATTCTAGTACAATTTTTATAGAAATAGAAAAAAACAATACTACAATTCGTATGGAACCACATTGCATATAGAATCACAAAAGGACATGTATAATCACATTAATCTTTAGAGGGAAGAATAAACCAAGACACATCACCCTTCCTAACTTTAAAAAATATTACAAATCTACAGGAAACAGAACTACCTAAAACTGGCATAAAGACGAACATATAGGCCAATAATAAAACAGAAATGTCACAAACCGTTAGGGAAATGCTGACCAAAACCTGAGGCCAGGGATTTAGCTCAGTGGCGCCACCAACTGTCTTTCAAGTGTAAAACTGTGAGTTCAATTCCTGATGCCACAAAACCAAAACCAAACAACCTCACTGAGATACCTCCTCTCAGTGTGAAAACAGTATAGTGACGTCTTCAAAATGGAGCTATCGATCTAATTTCTGAACGTTCACTCAGAGTAATTTGGGTCCAAAAGAGATATTATCACCGTACATATAGGCAGCAATACCGACTCTCTAAACTCTGCACAAGTTCGTCAGGGGACGAGCAGATTGAACAGAGCCCCAGTACCTAATGAAACATGACTCAGTCCTTAGCGAAGAAAAAGCTGCCGCACAGAACAGCGGGACGAATGCAGAAGACGCCGCACTCGGAGGCCCAACCGAAAGGCCCAACCACGTGATTCCACTTGTGAGCAGCTGAGTCACATTTTCATCTCAGAGAAGCGACACCTGACACCCAGGATTTGAGGGAACAGAGGGCGGTCTGGGCTCACGTTTCGGGCCGTGGCTGGCTCCAAGGTAGAAAGAGCACGGAAAGGGGCGCAGTGGAGAAACAGGCACTCGCCCTGTGGCAGCCAGGCACCAGGGAGAGAGGGGCTGAGCTGGGGAGACAGACACAGGCCTCACCCCGTGACCACCTGGTGCCAGGCCCCGCCCCCACCAGGCCCTGCCTCCTCACGGCACAGCCAACTACGACCTACCTCATCCGTGGACAAATCCACTGATCTAATCGCCTTCCACACACAGGAGGCTTTTGGGGGACAGTTTAGGTCTAAATCATAACAATAAGGTATCTAAAATAGCCAAGTTCATAAGTTAGAGAAACGTGACGGAGACCAGCAGGCACTGGAGTGTGGCAAGGGGGGCCTGACAGTTCACAGACGGGGTTCCCGTGCAGCAGGAGCCCTGGGTCGCACCTGCACAGCTCCGTCCCTCCAGCCAGCAGCGTGCACGGCAGCGAGCGCGCCGCAGAGCCCGGGCGAGGGTCTCTGGCGTGACACAGTCTCAGGAAACCGTAAGGCTGCTGAGGGACGGGCGGCAGAAGCCACTGACTGCTGCATCCCCGTGGGTTGGTCGGGAAACATCACTCCGAAGAGACGTGTTAAAGCCAACACTGTACCCTCTGTGGGTCCTACTTCATCAAGTCCTAGACGACGCAGAACTGGAGCAGCGCAGAGCAGAGTGGCCCAGCGGGGACCGAGGACATCCCTGGGTATCAGCAGTGCTCAGAATCTTGACTACGGGATGGTTATAAAACCTTACAATTACTCCTATCAATAGGTGAACGGGTAAAGAAAATGTGCTATATGTACACAACAGACTACTACTCACTTGTAAAGAATAAACTTAAGGGGGCCAAGGATTTAGCTCAATGGTTCCAGCACCTGCCTAGCAAGCGCAAGGTCCTGAGTTCTATCCCCGGTAACCACATACCACAATGCCAGGTGTGGTGGCTCATGCCTGTAATCCCAGCACTCGGGAGGCAGAGGCAGAAGGATTGCTGTGGGTTCAAGGCTTGCCTGTTTTACATAGTGAGCTCAGGATCAGCCTCAACTACAAAATGAGATCCTGTCTCAAAAAAAAGAAAATGAATGAGTCACTTAGAGGAACACTGATAGATCTTGAGATTGTAATACTAAGTTTAATAAGCAGATGCAGAATATTAAATATCATATAGTTTCTCTACTATGAGAAACCCAAAGTATAAATAATTTAAGGAGCAACATAAGATAGGAAACAGGGAGACAGTCTAGCTGCTTAGAAGACTTGGTGAAAAAGGGAGAGAGAAGTAAAAACATTCAAAGTGTTTTATGTCCAGGTATCAGCTCAAGCAGACTGTAACTACTGTGCATCACACATGGGTACTACCAAGAATTGTTAAATAGGAATTTATAAAAACACTTTACACTTATGAGAAGTAAATCAAACTCTAAACTTATGATGAATAATGTAAGTTATACTATAACAAGCAGGAGAAGATGAAACAGTAAAAATAACAGTAGGTATAAAATTTGTCTGAAATGAAAGACATAGACATTAAAAAAATAAATCAAGAAGTTTAATGAAGTCTCAAGCAGAGAATTAGGCAGCTGGAAGCTAGTAATGGGGAATTTATCCATAACTCATACCAGGGAAGATGTTCTCTGAAGGAAATAATAGTTAAATAGAGGAGAGACATAGAAACTGTGATATATGTTTTAGAAGTTTCATTTCAAAAGACCGAAGAGAGTGACAGGGGATAATTCGTTCAGGAGATTATTCCTGAAAAAATGTCTAGAATTGCGTAAATAACCTGTTCTCTCAGACATCTCACTCCAGTTATAGCCATGGTAAATGAAAATAAAACCTCAAGCCCCGCTGGTTGTGAAATAGCTGAATATCAAGAGTAAAGAGAATATCTTCAAGCCAAGACGCAGAGGAGACAGATTTCCTTAGGAAGTAATGAATTGCCAGACGACTTTGTGGAAAAGTATCTTGAAAACGCCAAGGAGAAAGAAATGTCAGCCCTCAACTTGGAACACGATCTTTCTTGAAATGGTAGGAGAGCAAGAGCCCCTGTCCGTGTCCAGAGCCTGGAAGCCTACCACCTACAGCTCTCTGGAAGAACAAATGAAGGACATTCTTCTCTGCCACTGCAAAAGAAAACCCAGAGGAAAAGACGAGGGTGGGAGACACTGGCACGTTCAGAAACAGACCATTCAGTTTAATTAGCCGGTGACTTCAGTGGCTTAAAATATTAAAATGAAAGTCACTGTGACCAGTGGGGTTGGGAAACCATTCTGTTTTAGAGAAGGTGAAACCAGCCCACAGGATAAATAACATTAGATTCTGCTTGAAAAATTCACTCTAAAACATGTTAACGAATCCAAGGCTGACACTAAATCAAGTGTCATCAAGTGACAAGTCAAATATGACGAGGCCGTAGAAGTATAAGGAGCCTGGGCGCTGTCTCTCCCTCCGGGAAGCCACACACAGCTTGACTCTCGACAGCAGCAGACGTCATCGTTAACCTAGCTTCCCCTGGCTTGCAAGTTACCCTCTTCCTAACAGAAGCCTTTGTGACTATACTGCACGATGGCCAAGTGAATTTACAATCTATCCACGGCTTGCTTTGGGGATTGATGTTATTTTAAAGTAAAGTTTGTTTTGTTGTCATTGTGATTGTTATATCGCTTTTGTTTTGTTTCTTTTTTTTTTTGAGACAGGGTGTCGCTTTGTAGTTCAGGCTGGCTCTGAGCTCACTATGTAGCCCAGGCAAGCCTGGAACTCAGCAATCCTCCTGCCTCTGCCTCCCGAGTGCTGGGATGACAGGCGTGGGCCACCATGCCCAGCATTGTGGGGTGTGGTACTGATTGCTGGTGGGCGTGAGTCACCATGCCCAAAATCATATCATTGTATGTGGTTTCCGGGATCCACCCAGGGACCTTGTGCTTGCTAGGCGGGTGGCAGAACCACTGAGCTAAATCTCCGGCCCCTCTTGTTTCTTAATTTCTTATTACATATCCCATATATATAAGAAGAGAATGATGATAAAAATTTCAACCCAATTAACTATCACAAACTAAATATAATTGTATAACTACCATCCAAGTCAAAGATAAGACCTTAGAACCTAAGAGACTCCTGTGTGGGTTCTTTACCCTCCGACAAGTGGCCAATAATTGTAGCAGTATAGTTCGGTTTTGCCTGATGCATCAGTAGGTAGATAAAGGAGAAATACTCCATATTCTTCTGCATCTGACTTCTGCACTTCATATTTCTGTGAGATTCCTCCACAGTGTTGTGTTTATTTTCACTGCCATTCAATACTGTCTTGCTTACAAATCCCATGAAACACACAGCCTTCTGGTGGATAACAATACATGTTTGGTGAGTAGGTAAACACCTTCCCAGAGGGCATCTTGCAGTGAAATTGGAGATCAGAAAGCCCATGCATGTTGGCATTCGTAGACGGCGTCAGCTGTTCGAGGCTGGTTTTCCCAGTATCCACTGATAACACCTGAGGGCCCGTGCTGCTTTCCACAGCAAGACTGCAGATTGCCAGGCCAGAGAGTGGGGTCTTCTAATCATTTAGTTTGCATTTCCCACCCCACCAAGTACTCTATATTCATTGGTCATTAGGGGCGGCTTCTCTCTCACAAAACCCCTCCAGTCCTTGCCCAATTATTTTACATGATTGTTGTTTCTCTTTTCTCATGTCTTTATAGATAATAGACACGAGCAGTTTGTCACTTATATGCATTGTACTTATCTTCTTCCACTCTGTGTTGTCATAATGATAGCTTTCGATTACTTAGGACATTTAAAAACTTTCCTATTTGAAATAGCTTCAGACTTACCGAAAAGTTGCAATAGTACAAAGAATTCTCATAACATCATTTAACCCCAAATGTTGATGTAACATTAGTGCTCCCCTGTGGTCTACTTTTGGACCACGTGAGAATATCCATTTCCTTAACCCCTAAGTATTTCATGGCATATTTATTTAAATACAAGATAATTTATGTAACTACAGTATAATAGAGATACTGAAAAATTCATGTGGATGCCATACTACACGTACGGGTCTTTTCTACTTTCTCTGTCATAATAATGTTCTTTATTAGATGAGGAAAAATACTCTGGACATGGATCTAACCCATGATTATTGTGTTTTAGATTTAGTTATCACGTTTTCTTGTCCCTTAATCTTAGCTTCTTAGGATTTATGTTTCGATGTATAGACATTTAGAAAAGAAACAAAATGAGTTATCTTGTGGAAGGTACTGTGGGTGGATTTATATGTCCTTACAGTTTGACTCATATCGCACAGTTTGGGCAGGGACAACATGGCTGTTTCTCAGACCTCCCATCAGGAGGCCCAGGCAGCTGTCTGCCCCAATCCTAGAGACTCACTCACTTTTAGACACTACTTTTTAGGTTCTACCTCAAAACAATGATACTACAATTTCTGCCAAATGGTTATTTTTCCAATTCCATCAACCCTTCTACATTTACTGGTGGATATTCTGTGGAAAACATCTTTCTAGTCATTCATTCCCGTACCCACTAATGTCTGTGCGTGTGGGCCGCCGGATTCTTACTGGCCATAAGAGGTTAAGACCGACACCTAGCGGTTTAAAGTTGGTGATCACTGGTCCCAGCCTTTGCCTGGTGTATCCCTTAAGGTTGGCTCTGTGTCCAAGGTTTCATGGTTCTTTGAGTAGTTTCTTGCTTTCCTCAGCAGTCACATGGTATAGAATTACCTAGTTCCCCCAGCCCTAGACCTAGAATAAACTTATGTATGCAAGGAGCCATTTTTTTTAACAGACAGTATATTTAAGTGCCAAGCTCTCAGGGCTAGGTTTGTTCCTCGCCCCTGCAGTGCCATTACTATGGTGTTTAGCTGCTGGAGCTAGGAAAGCATTTACCAAAGCAAAAGGGATAACACATATCACTAGTGCCCATTGTATTAACCAGCCACTGTGCACACACGGGGCAGTTCCATCTCTCCTTATCTTCACATTTGTCATCTTCCTCTTCATCCTGGTTCCCTGTTATCCACTGTGCTTACTTATTATTTAATCCTAGGATAAACTACGGTGCACAAAAAGTGATCCCCGAGTTGCTAACTCACACTAAACTTCCTCTTCAGAGTTCGGGGTTTATTCACCATTGTTTGTCTCTAGCCCAGGCCCTCAGGGCATGCAGTTTAATTGTTCTATTAAAAACTCACTTCAATTAGTTTATTTTTTTTCCCTTCCGTATGGTTCTGAAATAAATATCAGCTCATCTGTTTAACTTTGTGTACATTCCAGGGCTCCTTCCACTTCTCTGTTGACTGTATTTCACTTACTGTCTATGAGAAGCACTAATATAGCTCCAGAAGTCTGCAGGGCCCCGGAGGGGGCGTCAGAGGATGTGGGTGCCACGTCTGCCACAGCCCACACTCTCCCTGTCCACCCCTCCAGCAATTAACCAGCCTTGCAACCGGGGTTTAAAAAATGCATCTGTACCTTCAACTTCTTTTCATAGAAATCTGCAAAATGATCTTTTCCTTTTTTTTTTTGAGACAGGGTCTCACTTTGCATGTGTTTGTATGCACATATGTATACACTCACACACACACACAGGTGTGCACTAATGCACCTGTACACTTATGTAGATCTATGGACAGAGCTACCTGAGTTTGGAATGCTGACACACTTTTTCTGCCTCAGGATTAGGTACTAGAGGAGAGATCCTCACACACCAGCAGACATGTTTGGTTCTCCGTTTGCATTTTCTCTTGCAGAGGCTTCTTATAGATGAAGAACCCTCACATCTGGCGGGCAGGGCTCCTGGTTTGCACGTGCAGGGTCAGTCTGCTTTCAGTCAACTTCATATTTCAAGGAAGAAAAATTTTCCTTTTTTCTAAGATGCTTTTAGAGGGAGCCAGGTAGAGTGGTTATATGTCTTTTGACTTCTTTAAAATTTCTATTTTGTTTTACAGAACTCAAATTTTCTCTATATTCCTGCTTTTGCTCTTCAAAACACATTTTCCCAGTTACTTCTTTTTTTGCTCTGCCATCATCAGGGGTGGCCTTTCCCAGACATTCTCCTGGGCCCTTCGTCGGAGGTCAGTGGTCTGCGCACAGCTCCTCTGTAGGCTGCTTCTCCGCCTGGCAGTGTCATTACGTAAAGTGCACTTCTTTTTTTTTTTGAGACAGGGTCTCACTTTGTAGTTCAGGCTGGCTCTGAGCTCACTATGGAGCCCAGGCAAGTCTCAAACTCAGCAATCCTCCTGCCTCTGCCTCCCGAGTGCTGGGATGACAGGCATGAGCCACCACACCCGGCACTGTGGTATGTGGTGTTGATGGTCGGTGGGCGTGAGTCACCACGCCCAACATGGTATGTGGTTACCGGGATCGAACTCAGGGCCTTGCGCTTGTGAGGCAGGCGCTGGAACCACTGAGCTAAATCTCTGGCCCCTCGGTATCATTTTTTTAGACTCCCTGCCTCCCAGCTGCAGGGGCCTAGACACAGGCCCACAGGTAACACCGCGGAAGCCAGAGTTGACAGCCTTTGGGTGACAGCATGTCATGTTTTCTGTTTTCAATTATTTTGGAAAGAACGCAAAGTAGAATGTGTCTGTCTTGTGTACTCGCGTCATTTTGGAGACGGTGTAGAGAGCAGATGGAGGAGCCACATTTGCCTCAGTTTCCCTGGGGGGGTCCTAGCTCTTTCATTACAGATGCCGGCAGGCTGGGGTCTCGGGCTCTGGACTCTTGGCCTTTCTGGACAAGAGCTAGGGTCTGGCGACCCCACCTTCGTAGCATCTCCTGAAGAGCAAGACGTAGCTCCCAGGTCACCAGTGCAGGGGTTGCTCCTCTCTGGGGGGACAGAGAATGACCCGATTTCCCGAGGAGGCACAGACTGGACCATACCCCAGAGCTTACTTCTCCTCTCTTTGGGGGGCTCTCCTCACTCCCGGGGGGATAGGCAGAGGAGTCTAATGTCTTCATTTCTACCCCACTGTGCCTTTGGCTCAGTGTCTTTGCAAAAGCTCACCATGTTCCAAGTTCCACCACTGGAACAAATAAGCCAGTTCATAAGGAGAATAGCACCGTGACTATCCCCTGTTAGGAAAGGGTCTCGTTTCAGTGACAGGCTGTGAGGACTCCCTTGACAGCCTTTGCCCTTGTGGGTTCCAAAAACAAGCGGCCAGTCCCTGAGCTGTTTCATAATCTCCTCTTGCCTAAGCTCGTACACTAGAGCCACTGTTGTTCTGGAGAAGAGTGTAGAAGTCCGATGATTTTATGCAAATATTTTTATAATTTAGCGAATGGCCCACTCAGGTTTCGTGAGCCCTCTCATCCTTCCCCCGCATTTTCCAACGTCAGTCCTCAGAGTTTGGGATCCACAGAGAGAGCGTTCTTTCTGAAAGGTCCAATTCACATAACCAGGCCCCCAGGGACAGAAAACACTCTAAGTAAATTGTGCTCAATTTGTCTCTTGTACGTTTGCCTTTGTATCTAGGCCATTACAGACCCATGTGATGCATTTTAAATGCCAGAGCAGTCAGGTAGAATTCCAGGGATGATGAATATTCATCCCCACAAACCGAACCAGAAATCAGTGCTGTCGTGGTGCTGTGCAGAAGGCACTTGCCCAACAGCCCGGGACTCCCGTGTCTTGGTTTCCTGTACCATTTCTCAGATCTCTCTCTTTCACCCTCTCTGCTTTGCCTCTCTCTCTCTCCCTGTCTGTCTCCCTCACCTTTCCCTCCTCCCCGTCTCTCTCCCAACAACTAAAAGGAAGAGAAGATTAATTGGTCTGATGGTTTCCAGGGATCCAGCCCATGACCAGCAGGCTCCGAGCAGACGTAAGGTGGAAGGGGAGGGAGGAGCTGCCCAGGCCTGAGGGCAGGAAGCAGAGCAGGGCAATAGCGCTGGAGAGGAGGGGGCTGAAGTGGCCAGACACGGGGCTCACGCTCACCCCTCCTCGCCTGCCCAGCATGCTCTCTTTGCCTCTCTGCTAGGCATTTCTTTTGTCCTTTTCTTTTCGAGAGTATCGCTTTGTAGTTCAGGCTGGCCCTGAGCTCTCTATGTAGCCCAGGCCAGCCTCAAATTCACAACAATCCTCCTGCCTCTGCCTCCCAAGTGCTGGGATGACAGACGTGAACCACCACGCCCATGTTGTGGTATGTGGTTACCAGGGATCGAACTTGGGACCTTGTGCTTGCCAGGCAGACGCTGGAACCACTGAGCTAAGTCCCCGGCCCAGTAGGGATTTCTTAGTCTAATGGTGTTGAAAAATCAGAACTAACAGTAGCACTTTCCCTCAAAGTATTTTTTTGTATACACAGTTTTAACATCAGTTGAATGTTATGAGAAAGTTGTGTAAACAAAGGAATTTTCATAAAGCGTTTTCCAGACAATCCCTGGTGAACCCTAACTTCCTGCTAAGCTTTCCACACAATAGAAACGAAAATATGCAAAGAAATAGAAAATACCTGGGACTTAACAAGTAACCAAGTATCAACACTGAAAATCAATTCAGCCTCAGAATCCACAGGCCAAGTATCTTAATCCCTGACCTTGTTTGACGCGGGGCTTCAAAAAAGCATACAGCACCACACGCACATGGACACACAGACTAGACATGCGTGTGCGCACGTGTGTGTGTGGCAGCCACTCAAGATGAAGCAAAGGAATCCAGAGTTTCAGGACCACCTGGGCCATTTAGTGAGACTTGTCACAAAACGTAAAATGAAAAATGTCTGAGGATGTGGCTCAGTGAGAGAAGAGTGAGAAGAGGAGGAGAAGGGAGGTGAGAGGAGAGAGGAGGAGGGCGAGGAGGGAGAGTAAGGAAAGGACTTTCCTTTTGTGGCAGTGAAGGTTGCACCTTGGTCCTTGGCATGGAGCTACAGCCCCAGACCTTTCTTTTTGTATTTTTTTCACTGAAGAAAGGCTTTGCTCTGAAGGTGCCCAAGTTGGGCTCAAACTTGTGATTGTCGTGCCTCAGTTTCCCAGAGTGCTAAGAGTATAATCATGTTCCACTAAGTTCCATGCTTTTAACAAAATAAACTTCCCGTATTGAAAGAGATAGTATAATAAAGGCAACACAGGCGCCCCGGTGAGTGTCCAGCAACACTAGTGACTTTTAAAACGTCATTCAGAGATTCATAAAGTGCCACTGCCGATGACGTGGCCAGAACGCAGGTGCCTCCCGACAGGAGCGGAGAGACAAACCCTCCCACCGCGGCCGCCTGGGCCCTCGGCCGGCCCACGGGAAGCTGCGCACCGCGCAGGGCTGGACGGCGGACCCAGGCCCCAGGCCTGCGCCTCGGAGGAACAATGGGAGCCTGAAGGAGATTCGGCCAGCGGGGGGCGCCCCGCACCGGACAGCAGGGACGTGGGGTCACAGGACAACTCAGAGCTCCTCCGAAGAGCGGCCCACGCGTGTGCACATTGGGTGAATATACACCAACGCACACACGTGTGTAGGAGCGTGTAAGTGCAACACACGAGTATGCACCTGCGCAGGCTCGGCCCTTCTGGCACGCTGCCGGCTCAGCTCCCAGGCCCCACCCGGACCCGGCGCACACCCTGGACAGTCCCCTGCCCACGGGTGCCCAGCTGCGGGCCTGGGGCCTCTTCCACCCTCCCTGCGCCAGGCCCAGCGCACAGCCGCCCTCGTGCCACGCCGACGTGCCACGTCCAGCACTGACCACGGACGGGCAAACTGCCACTCACCCGGAAGGCCTTCTGGACCCTCGCCCTGCGAGGGCGTCCTCCTCAGGCGGACGGGCGGGAGCTCCTCGCTGCTCTGCTGCTCTCGAGGCCGCTCCTTCCTTCCTTCCTTCCTTCCTTCCGGGCCGACCTTTGCCTTCCGACAGGGGTTTTCTGTGCCACCACCACGCAGCCCGCGGCCCGGGTCACGGGTCACAGACGGGGCAGAGACGGGAGATATCGCGAGAACCACCGAGAGCCGCGTGAATAGCTGAGACCGTCAAAGAGAGGGCGCTTCCGGGGAGTCAGTCGCATCCAGCGGCTCCTCGGCCCCGTACAGCCTTGGGGTGCAGGGAAGGCTCTAGAACAGGTTTCCCTTTGCGTCGGTGGCCGCAGGGAAGGGGCCATCTCCGCCTCCTGCGCGGCCCGGCCGGTTGGCAGCACGTGATGAGAACAGGCTGGCGGTCTCCGCGGCCGAAGGGCCCCTCTGCGGGAGCAGCTGCAGCTCCGGCCCTCCCAGGACCCGCGGCCTGTGGCCGTGAGACATGTCACCGGCCGCCGCCGATCACTCACCTAGCCATCTTCTTCGGGCCCCTCTCTGTACTGTCCACAGCCTGCCGGCCCCTCTACGCACCATCTGTACCGGTTACGGCCCGCTTATCAGTCCGTACTGACCACCTGTTGATCATCCCCGTCTCTACCGCCCACATTCCTCCTACCTACCTATCCATCGGTCCCTCCCGTCTGTCCCTCTGCCTGTCCCGTCTCGTCTGCGCCATCCACCCATCGCATCCTTCCTGTGCACCCTGTCTGCTGATCTGTCCTGCTGTCCCTCCCTCCGCCCCACCTCTCGTCCCTGGCGTGTCTGCCCTGTTCTAGCTGCCTGTCCTACCCTAGCCGCCCTCTGCACCCCCGTCCACTGTCCGCGCTGGCTACACCTCCAGCCGGCTCCTTTCCCTGACACCAGACGGACCCCAGGGGCAGATCCCGGGCTCTTTCTCCCAGAGGATCCACGACTCGGCTCCTGTCCTGGCTCCCTGGCGCCTCTCTGACTGGAAGTGGCGCCCCACCCTCGCTGCCTCGGCCTGGAGGAGAGCCGCTGTCCCACGCTGCCACTCAGAGTCGCCTGGGCCGCCCTGGACCCCGGCCTTCCCGAGAGGCGACCCCCGGGCTGTCGCGCAGCCGGGGCCGCACCCGCACCCCGCGAAGGGTGGCCGCCCTCCCACGCGGCAGCCGCGGCCCCTCCCTTCCGCCGCCCCCTGCCTCCCCCCGCCCTGGAAGAGCCGGGGCCGCTGGGGGAGCCCGCACCGGCCGGCCTCGTCCTCGCAGCACGTTTGACTCCTCCCAGAGCCACCTGGTCAGGCCTTGGGGGGGGCCGGGCACCCCAGTTCTTCCCACGCTCCCGGAGGGAACTTGAAGCGAAGTAAGACGTGAGGCCCCAGGCTCTGGGTGGCCCCCTGCGGGGCGTGGTTCCTGGTGGAGCCGCAGAGGTGCCTGCAGGGTGAAGCCCGCCCCGCGGAGTCTCAGCGCCCTCAGACCGGCAGGGCCTCAGGCTCAGGCCACCGAGGGGGACGTAAGATGTGGAGGAAAATGGGAATGATGTAAACAAATGCTGCGAGCACCGTGGGCTCGGTCAGGCGCTGGATAGTCTGCTATGACGTGTTTTAAAATTTTTACCCAAGGGCCGGAGGGTTTGCTCAGTGGTTCCGGCGCCTGCCTCGCAAGCGCAAGGTCCTGAGTTCGATCCCCGGAAACCACACACAAACTGGGCGTGGAGACTCACGCCCACCAGCCATCAATACCACATACCACAGTGCTGGGCGTGGTGGCGGCTCACGCCTGTCATCCCAGCACTCGGGAGGCAGAGGCAGGAGGATTGCTGAGTTCGAAGCTTGCCTGGGCTACATAGTGAGCCCAGAGCCAGCCTGAACTACAAAGCGAGACCCTGTCTCAAAAAAAAAAAATTTTTTTTTTTTACCCAAATATCACCTCATTTCTATCTTCTCTACTCCAGCTGAACAAACCCTGCCCTTTGGGGGCTCCCAGAGCCCGGGGAGGCTGCGCTAACGGACCCATGTGACGGACCCACCGGCCCGCCCTTCCGTCTCAGTCTGCGCTGTCTCCAGGCGGCGGAGCCCGGCAGCCCTGCTTCCGGTCGGCCCGGTTCCTCTCTTCCTCTTGTTCTTGGCCCGGATTCTGCCCTCATGAGCACACGCGCTTGGGGCGTCCTGGCACCTCGCCCCAGCCCGCTGCCTCCCGATCTGCGCTCCCCACTCTCCTGCCTCTCCAATTGTGCTCCCCCAGCTCGCCTGGGCCGCTCACCTGCCTCCAAAATATCCCTGCCGCACTGTACACAGGGCAGCGCCAGAAGCGATCTAGAGCTAAAATGCTCTTCCTTGAAAAGAGCAAAATGTTCCTTTGTTTGTTTTTCTTGTGTTCCGAGGCTTGAACCCAGGGCTTTGTACATGAGGCAAGAGCTCTAGCTCAACCAGCTAAAATGTTCTGAAGCCCCATGTTTTCTGACTAGAACCGGTATGGTGGGGGCTTTCTAGCTTGTTTGTTTTATTAGGTAAACCCTCTACCACCAAGTAAAAGTGAAGCCCTAGAAAGAGATTCTTCGATGACACCTCCGAGTGGATTCGAAGTCACGCATGTTGAGAACCACAGACGCAGGATGCCGGTGCTGTATCCCGCCCACCAACAGCCTCAGCCCTAGTCTGGGCAGTGGTCCGGGCAGGGCCCTGTGGCAGGCCTGTGCTGCCAGGCCCTGGCTCACGTCGTGTCCGGCCCGTCAGCTGGCTCACGGAGCCTCTGCCAGGCCTCCAGCCTGGGCTAGGGGAACAGCGCTCCCTCGGGGGTGACCCTGGGGGGGTGTCTCTCCCTGCTGCCCCCTGGCTGCCACATCCGGGTGATTAGCTCGCTCCTCCTCCGGCTCCACTTCCATCCTGCGCATAAAACCACCTCAGATAATCCCTTATGCTTTCTCCTCAGAGGAACTGCTCTCAAAACAGATAAGACGTATTTGCAATTAATTACCAATTACCTCTGTGTAGATGAATGTCCCCCACATGCCCGAGTCTCCTAGGTAAACGGTTCTTCTGAAACACCAGCATCAAAAGGCACTCATGTGCTTAGACCGTCCTTTCTCTCCCTCAGCCTGGTCCCCGGGGCAGCTGTCTCACTGTCCAGGTCCCTGCTGGAATCGCTCAGGTTCCAAATGCACGAAAATCACACCAACGAGATGGTTCTCTACCTGCGTCTGCGGGGCGCTCGCAGCCAGTCACAACAGCCCTGACTGCGGCGGAGTCGCGACCGATGTCACACTCGGCGAGGCAGGGAGGGCAGAGCCCCAGATGATGGTGCACTTTGCCTTAGTTCTTCTGCTGCCCACGCAAGAGGACTTGGAAGAATAACATTTTAATGGCTTAGAAACCGTTCCCAACAGAATTATCTGAGAAAGGATTTTTCAAGGGTTACATCACTAAATGACCAAACAAAGACACAGTGTCTGGCTACCGCCCACATGATCTTCTGTGAGCCATGTTTTCATAATGATGTAGCAGGATTTAGACACGCCTCCTGCCTAAGTGGTAAATGGAATATTAGTGAGGAAATCAAAACCTGGACCTCAGAGAGAGCAGCTATCGCAGCATCTTAAAACCAGACTAAACCAACCCCCTGGTGGGTTTTTCTTCGTCACAAGAGCTGACGTGTGTGGGGCCTGGGCAAGGTGGGCATGGAAGGCACATGGCTCCTGTGATCCTTCCTAGAACCTCACAGGATGGATCTGATATCGGCCCTGTTGCTCAAAAGGGGGTGCTGGAGGCTTCCCAGAGCTGGTGCTCCCCAAACAAGGGATGGAGGTGACCCTGGGTAGACAGGATCCTCAAGGCTCTGTTCTTCATGTTGATTCTAATTAAGCAAGACTGAAATAAAAGGAGAAAAATATTGCATCAATAAAATATTGTCACGCTGCTCTCCATGGAGCACAAATCATTCTTTATTAAAGTATAATCTTGAATTCTTTTCAAAAGCCCTTTTGGAGGGGTAAAAAGAATTAATTTGAATTAAACATCATTGTGCTGGCTTTAAAGGTATTTGTTTCTGTAATGGCTTACACACTCTGCCCCAGGGCCGTCTCAGCTGACCTGATTTAACAGTGAAATCCCCTTTTGTGCCTGAAGCCCTGGATGTGACTTCACACAAAGCTTGTCGTTGGCTCCCTCTACTTCTGGCTGGGAAATAGCCAGCGCCAGCAGCTCTCTTCTCCTCCAGGATCATCTTCCCACACGTCTCGCAGACGCCCTCGTGAGGTTTGAGGGTGCGCCTCTCAGGCATGGGGCGTGGGGGAGTCATCCGTGGGGGAAGTGTCTGCGCCATCCGAGGGCCAGCAGTGACATTAGCACCTGGGAGCGCAACACAGCCACAGGTGCTCTGCGGAATGCCGTGACCTCGGTCCAGCGTCTCACCATTCTTTTAGGACACCGTGGCGTTCGACGTCTCCCTTTCTCCTAAGTTGCTCTGTCACTTGGAATCCCTCAAATTACAGTGCTGCCCGATGCCACCGAGCCCTGGCTGTGCCCTCTGCCAGGATGGCTGTCCCCTGGCACCTCACATCCGCTACATCCCCAGGTCCCTGGAAGAAGGCAGATCCAACAATTTCGGGTAGAAAAAGTCACTGTCCTCTAGGGAGTGGAGGAGAAGCCCAAACAACTTCAGTGACTCCTGAGTGGGGTCTCTGTCAATTTCAAAGGATGAAGGCTAATTGTTAACGTGGAAAAAGTGAATTTAGATTTACATCAGGAAACCCTCTGCTTTACCGATGAGAAGCAAACACTGAGCAGACAGAACCTTACCAGAAACTATGAGCCAAGAATACCACAGGTGGCTGCCTTCATCAGTCTTAGAAATAAACACTTAATTTCCCAGAATCCTTCATCCAGAGACCTTCATCTTGACAATGGCTTATAGAAGCTGGGCCAGCCCACCTGTGCCGGGAGTTCACATTATCATATTCAATGAGCTCTCTATTTTCTTCTAAATGAGGAGGAGAAGGAGAAAGTACGATAAGCTGTAGCAAGTGGTCTAAATGTCCTCAGAAACCCTGTGTCGAAGCCGTCCATACCATAAAGGTAGAAGGGGTGGGACCTTTAGGAATGACTGCATAAGGCTCTTCTTTCCAAGTGGCACAAACACTCTTACTGTAAGTGCTCTTAGCCACAGTGTTTCCTCGTGCTTCCACCTCTTGATGAGACAGCAAGACACCATCTTAGAAGGAGGGAGCAGCATTTTGGAAGGAGGGAGGAGCCAGAAGCCATTTTGGAAGGAGGGAGCTGCAAGTAGAGCTTCCATCTTGGAAAAAGGGAGCAGCAGGAAGCCATCTTGGAAGGAGGGAGTGCCCTGAAGCCATCTTGGAAGGAGGGAGTGCCCTGAAGCCATCTTGGAAGAAAGGAGCAACAACAGGAAGCCATGTTGGAAAAGGGAGTCCAAGAAAGACATCCTGGAAGGAATGAACCCAAGGAAGCTGTTTTGAAAGGAGGGAGCACCATTTTGGAAGGAGGGCAGAGACAGACACCATCTTGGGAGAAGGGAGCAGTGGCAAGCCATCATGGAAAGGGGAAGCCCCAGGAAACCATCTGAAAGAAAGAGCAGTGGCAAACAGCATGGAAGAAAGGAGCAGCAAGAAGCCATTTTAAAAAGAGTGAACCTCAGGAAGCCATCTTGGAAGGAGCCAGAAACCATCTTAGAAGAAGGAGCAGCAGGAAGCCATCTTGGAAAAAGGAGTCCCAGGAAGCCATTTTGGAAGGTGGGAGCTGTAGGAAGCCATTTTGGAAAAGGAAGCCCCAGGAAGCCATTTTGGAAGGGGTGAGTCCCAGAAGGCCATCTTGAAAGGAGAGAACAACATATTAGAAGGAGCAAGAAGCCATCTTGGAAAAGAGAGTCCAAGGAAGCTGTCTTGGAAGAAG
Organism: Thryonomys swinderianus; assembly: GCA_004025085.1. Classification (NCBI taxonomy): domain Eukaryota; kingdom Metazoa; phylum Chordata; class Mammalia; order Rodentia; family Thryonomyidae; genus Thryonomys; species Thryonomys swinderianus. The sequence continues at coordinate 15,237 of PVIC010000578.1, read as the reverse complement.
GGAGCAGCAGGAAGACATTTTGGAAATAGGGAGACACATACCATTTTGGGATGGGAAAGCCCTGGGAAGCCATCTTGGAGGGAGGCCATCTTGAAAGGAAGTAGCAGCAAGAAGCCATCTTGGAAGGAGAGAGCCAGAGGAAGCCATTTTGGAAGGAGTCACAGAATGCTGATCTACTGATATTTCAGTTTACAGAGTGTGCACGATCAATTTCTGTTGCTTAAAACTACCTTATCTCAAGTATTTAGTGATAGTAGTACAAATAGTGGTTTGGGGGTTACAGTATCATTTCTGAAAATTACTTGTTATTGTATGAGAAAATGTGGTGTACATTTCAAACTTTAAAATATATTATGGTAAAAGTAATTTTTTTTTTTTGAGACAAGGTCTTGCTTTGTAGTTCAGGCTGGCCCTGAGCTCACTGTGTAGCCCAGGCAAGCCTCGAACTCAGCAATCCTCCTGTTTCTGCCTCCCAAGTGCTGGGATGACAAGCGTGAGCCACCACGCCTGGCAGTGTGGTATGTGGTTTTGATGGCTGGTGGGCATGAGTCACCACACCCAGCATTGTATGTGGTTACTGGGGATCAAACTCAGGACCTTGTGCTTGCAAGGCAGGCGCCGGAACCACTGAGCTAACTCTCTGGCCCAAAAGTAATATTTCTATTTATGGCCCTCAAAATATTCTCCCATACTTTGAACACACTTATCCCATTATTCTTGCTACTCTTTGAATCCATTTACAGTTTAAAGCAATGTTTTTCAAATAAAAACATGACAATATGTACTCATCCTCCTTCTTCACTGGATTTGAAACTGTGCGATATCTGGCTCTTCCTCAAAGTCAAAATGACCATGATAGGCAATGTTCTGAATCAAATAATGACACTGAGGCAGACATGACAGCACAACTGAAGACATTTATGAAAGGGAATTTCAGAACTGCTTCAGAAAGTGGCAAGAATAATGGGATTGGGATGAATGTGTTTGGATTAAAGAGAAGTTGAGGGAAATTCACAATGTATCTTCTACTGTAGTATATATTTTTAAATCTAAGTATTCACTGTATTTTTTTTTTTTTTTTTTTGCCTTTTGAGACAGGGTCTCGCTTTGTAGTTCAGGCTGGCCCTGAGCTCACTATGGTGCCCAGGCAAGCCGCCGCGAACTCAGCAATCCTCCTGTCTCTGCCTCCCGAGTGCTGGGATTACAGGCGTGAGCCACCATGTCCGGCATTGTGGTATACGGTGTTGATTGTTGGTGGGCATGTCTCCACGCCCAGCATTATATGTGGTCACCGGGGATCGAACTCAGGACCTTGCGCTTGCGAGGCAGGCGCCTGAACCACCGCTAACCCTGCGGCCCCTATATTCACTGTATTTTTATCACACCTTGTATAGGCCAGCTGATGGAGACGTGTGTGCTACATCTCAAAATGCAACAGAAACTTGGGCTAAGGGATGCATTTGAAGTAGACTCTGTCTCACCCTGTCCCTGCTGAGAAACTGAACATACAGACAACACTGAGACCATGTGGAAAGCAGAGCTTGGACCCACAGCCTATACAACCAGCCAACCCGCGCTCTCCAGCAAGCAATCCAGGAAGCCAAGCAAACCCCAATGCAGCAAATGACCAGGGCTGGGTTAATAACTGGCTATCTCCCTGATTTCTTTCCCTACTTCAAAAGAAAGAGCAAACCTTACTAAAACATGTACCCCGGGTTTCAGCCGGGGCATAGGGTGCCATTTACTGCAAAGCACAGAAGGATCTTAACTGCACGGCTACGCAGAGCGTGATTTGTGGGTCGGGGCTGGTCTAGCGCTGTTACTAAGCGACAGCAGAGATGAACGCTGAAGCCTTCTGAGCAATTACATTCTATTCATTCTAATTATACTGAAATGTAATTTTATGTCTGTTGAATCTAATAATAAAAAAGCCAGGCTTTATTATTTATATGTCTTATTTCATTTCTTTAACAATTCATTTCTATTGTACTTCATGAGAGTATTAGTCAGCAAAGGACCGATACTCACTGTAGAAGCTGAGTCCGCTGAAGAGAATTCACAAATCAGTGTGGCAAAAGGAAATGGCCGGCACTGGGCGATCAATCGATGCAATAAATACTCCTGGGATAAACAAACAAATAAGTGCCTGAATGAGCATAGGTATTCACCCAATACACCTGAGGCCAGTGTGCTTCTGAGAAGTTAAGACTCCTGTCCCACATTTTCAGTGGCCCTTATTCTAGAGGCCCCTTATTCTAGAGGTTTTACTGTGGTTGAATTGTACTCTAAGGAGCTGGACACTTAGTCCACGTAAAACCTACACATAGAGGAATTTGGCCAGTACAAGGCATCAATAAATTCCAGTGGAAAACTAATCAAGTGAAAGATTCAGATCGTTTCTGGATATAAAACAGTAACAGGAATATAGAGAAACCAAACTTATCAGTATCTTGTTGGCACGTTAGGCTGTATTTAATTCAAACCAACTATTTAAAGGGATAGAACCCAGTTTGCATTTCCCAGAGTCCATCAGGGCTGCTCCCTGCGGAGCCGGGGCTCACCCCTGAGGATGCAGCCTACTCCGAGGGCTGGCTTGGCCGGGAAATATGTGTAGCGAGAGCCCTTGGAACATCCCACTGGCACACCTGCCAACGCGCCCAGTGCTTTTACCAACGCTGTGTCCAATTTCAGACTCCGCTTCCCCGTGGCTTCGTTAGCCAACAAAACATTGACAAGAATAATGATGACAATTAGCATCGTGTGGAAAACACTCTGCCAAAGCGCAGCAGTCTCCAAGCGGCTTACTCAACACAGGCACAAAGAGAGCCCGACGCCTGGCCTCGCCGCTGTCTCCAGTGGACGCCTGTGTCAGCCCCAAACCCTCAGCCCAACAGTCTGCGGCGCTTGTCCACGGCGACACGTGATGACGAGGTCTACACCCAGGACAGGCTCCCGAGCAGCGGAGTCAGGCGCGACTGTACCTCGGAGCGAACCGGAGGCAGGTGAAGGCAGGCACACCAGCAGGATCAGGCGCAGGTCCCTTCTGGCTCTGCTGTTTTGTTTTTAGCTTTGTTTGTTTGTTTGTTTTGTAAATTGAATCTGATTATGATGGCTAAAAAAATGAGTTCAACCTACCAGCATGACTAACTCTGGACTCAGAACGGCCTCTGGTCGCTGGTAGTTTGTTGTTATGGCCCGAGCGGGACCTCCCCGACTCACAACGAGGGTCCTTGGCCCTTACTGCTGCCCTCGGGCCCAGAAACAGTGTCCTGAGGGAAGGAGCAGGGCTGAATGAAGTCATGAAGGCGGGGCCTAAGAGGGAGGTTTATGTTCTTGGAAGGAAAAGCAGATATATCCGAGTCTCTCCTGTCTCTCTCGGACTGTCTGTCTCTGTCTCTCTCTCTCCCACAAAACACACCCCACATGAGGCGCGGGGAGAATAAGTGTCTGTGCCCAGGAGAAGCCTGACAGCCCCTGGTCGAGCGGCCCATCCCCAGTCTGCTGAGCTCCGAGCACAGAACCCGCAAGGCGCCCTTGAGACTGCGCCGTGCCCTCCTGTGGGCAGACATGCGGGTCCTTCGCCCATGGCGCAGTCCCCTCACCAAGCTCTGCGGCTCAGATTCTGGCCGCTCGGGAGGGCTGCGGTCCCCAGGCCGCCCAAGTCTCTCCCAGCTGCCCGCCAAGAGCCACTCACGCCTGCCTCCTCCTTCCCGTGGAAGCTGTGGCGTCTGGAAGCCCACGGTGTCTGTCGAGGCTGCAGCTGCTGATGCCCTGGCACTTTTCAGGCAGTGCTGCCCCTGTCGCGTGGCCGCTCTGTTTCCGGGCAGCTGCGAGCGGCACACCTCTGCCCTTGCCACAGTTTTCTGCGTCTCTGGGCCTCAGCACGCCTGACCACCCTGGCCCAGGGCACCCTGGACCGTCTCGTGAGCGCCCCCGTCCTCAGGAGGCAGAGGCACGGTCACAAACCGCGCTGCTGCATTTACCTTCAAAAGTCAGTAACTTAAAAAAAAAAAAAAAAAGTCAGTAAGTAAAAGCCCCTTCTCGTTATCCACCCCAGCCCGCCCCTTGCCTCAGGCACACGCATCCCGCTGTTCTTCCCACGTGTCTTCTACTGTAGCACCTTTTAAAAAGGACATACGTTCACCATATATTTCAGTCACTCCTTGTAATGCGGGCGGGCTCATCCTGATCTCCAACCACGTTCTAGGTGCCATCAGCAAACAGTTCCCACGGCCGGCTGGGCACAGTCCCAAATACTTATTAAGTTGTGGTATCAGCAGGGAGCCTAAGAAACGCCCTGGGCGCCCAACCTCAGGTACTCGCACCCCTCCAGCCAGCTTCCTCCGCCCTCAACCCCGGCTCACCCGGTCCCAGGGTCCTACTGCCCGGACCTACTGACAAAGCCCCCTGCAAGCCCGGGGTCGTGCCGCTCTGGGCGGCGCGCTGCACAGACCTGTGGTCTACGCACACTCTGCCAGCCGCGTTGGGTGGCCGTGGGCGGGGCTGCAGGGCCACGGTGTTCGCGTTCATCTGCCAGCGCGCGCGGCACCAGCCTCAGGCCAGCCCAGTCCAGGCTGGCGCCGCAGGGGCGTGCTGGGCCTAAATCCCGACTTCTCGCTCCTCCGCCTCCACAGGTGGGAGCCAGCCGGTGCCCGGGGAGAGAGCCCCAACCCTGCCCAGCTCTGGGGGCAGCTGTGGCCGGCAAAGATCCCTGTGCCCGTCCCCTCCAGGCTGGGCCTCGCTTCCCAGCGACCCCACCGCCCGTCCCCGACACACTCCTCCTGGCGGACACACGGGGGCGACACAGCGCACCAGACGCGACCTGGAGCCGGGCGAGGGAGGCGGCCAGCGCCTCCTTCCCACAAACACCCACGCTGCGAGAGCCCTGCAGCTCCTGGCCTTCCGTCTGCTCACCCAGAAGGGGACGTGGCAGGTTTGCCACACCCGCGGCCGCAGGGCTGGCGCGGACAGCGGCAGCTCCGGGCCCTCCCGGTGGAGCCAAGCGCGCTGGATCCGTCCGCGCTCGGCCGCAGAGCCTCGGGGTCCCTCCCTCCGCCTCCGCTCGCCCGCGGGGAGACGCTGCGCTGAGCGAGCCCAGAGGCAAGTCCCCTCCGGGGCGCGGCGCGGCGCTCGGCCTTGTCCCTCCGGCGCCGCCTCGGGCCGCGTCCCTCCCTGCCGCCTCGCCCAGTAGCTTCAGGCGGGAGAGACTGCCGGATGCGACCTGGCCTCGGTCAGGGAGGGCGCGGCCTACGGTGCCGGTGCCGCCCGCGGACTCTCCCGCTCCGGCCGCTGCCGCTGCGGACACCCGGGGCCACGCCGGGGAGGGGCCTGCCCCCCGCCTCTGCGTCTTCAGCCCAGCAGGAGGCAGAGGCACCCCGAATTCATCCTGACTCCAGAGTTCATGAGCACCGTGAAATAATTATTTTACATCCCTCAGTTTGGGGGTTCACTCTGGAGAAAAAGGAACTGGAACCCAGGTTTCGGGCTCACAGTGACAAGTTCAGTCCTGTAGGACACCCCCACCCCCGTCTCTGTGGCCACAGCGAACTCCAGTGTGAGGTGCCTGATGGAGGACCAACCCCTGCGTTCCACGCACCTGTGGGGGGGCTGGGGGGGACAGGTGTCATCATCGCACATCTGCAGGGGAACTAGGACGTAAGGCACCGGGGAGGCGGTCGTCCTCTGTCGCCCCGGAAGCCCTGTGCTGAGCGCCCCCAGCGCTGGAGTCTTTACACCCCATCACCCAGTGGCTAGGTCGTCAGATCCCAGCGCACAGCAGGGGTAGCGAGAGAGGGGAAGCTGCGCTCTCACCCTCACGGGCACAGCTTGGTCTGCAGGGTCCCCGAGGCTGCCCAGGGCTGGCTCCCTTCCAGCACTGGCCACAGTTTTACAACCAGAATTCATTTCCGGCTACAGATCAGCGCCGGAGCTAGCAGAGGTGATGGTACGGCGCCTACACGACCTGATTCTGTGGGAAGCTGCAAAGCCCTTGGCTTCCTGCTTGGACTTGCGATCACTTCTGGCCCTGTGCACTCGCGGGTGGGCACACACCGCCAGGAGCCCGTTGCCATCCTAAGACCCCGCCTCGGCCCTGTGGGGACTCAGCGAGGGCCCACGGCTGCTGGCTTGTGCTCTCATGCTCGACCTCAGCCTCTGGAGCCAGAGAAATCGGAAGCTCAGCTCGGCCCTGAGGCCTGCAGCCCCTGGACACTGGCCATCATTTGGGCTGTGCTGTGTCGGGAAGAGGAGAAAGCGGTTCTGCAGAGGGAAGCTCAGAAGGACGGGCGGACAGAGGAGCCTGGCCAGGAACGTGAGGGAACAACACGCTCATCACTGGGCCCACACAGGCCGCTGGGAAGGGAGGCCTGGGAGGGCTCGTGCCCAGCTCGCCGGGTCCCCACTGTGAGCTATGAGGCCCGGGAGGGCCTGCACGGAAATCAGCAGGCCAGGCCTTGGCCCACAGAGGGAGCCCTGGTGAGGCCCTCACGAAGGAAGCACTTTGCCTTCCAGGCCTCGCCGGCTCAGGTGTGCCGCATCGCAGGCCCGGGGTGCAGAGCCAGGAGCCCCAGCTGCACCCTCCACGTCACCCTCACAGGCTCCTCGTGTGGCCGCCCTGTCCTACGCCTACACCGCAGGGACTCTGGGACCCAACCGGCCTCAGCAGGAAGCGAAGGTGCCACCAGTGGGGAGCTCGAGGCCGGAGCAGGGGGTGAACGGGAGTGCAGGCGGGTGCTCTGAGCTCAGCGTCAGCTTTCTCAGGGAATTCCTGCCCAGCAGGGCTAAGGATGGACAGTTGAGTGGACCACACCCCAACATGCACACCACACACACACACGTGTACACACACACATGCACTCACGCAAAACACTGTCTTTTGTGGAACTCTGCTGTCTGTATCCCAGCGCTAGACATCTTTCTATATCCTCACTATCAAGAATTCTGCCAAGAATCTTCTGTCTCCCATTTTCCACCTGGAAAACGACTACTTCCCACAACACTCAGTTTAATTATCTCCCCCATGAGGCCAGCGGCCCACAGTGGGAAAGTGGCTGTCACCTTCTTCTCAGCACAGTAGATATGTCACCACGGCAGCACCAAGACGGCATGCTTTCTTTCCTTCTCTCTTTCCTTCTTTGCAGTCGCTACCAGCTTCTGATGCGTGAGTGTCACACACTCCACACCCAGGATAGGATGGTTTTGTTGCTGAGAAAACACCGACCCATAGGCTTCTCCCAGGAGATATCTCTTACAGGCTTCTATGCCATTCGGCTGCTTAATTATAAAGCCACTGGGTGGAAAAGACAGAGCCGCCTATACAGACCAGGAACGGGAGGCATGATTAAAACCCGCTTTCCTCACTTCCTGTTGTCCTCGCTCCAGGCACCCCACCCAGCAAAGGCCAAGCAGGAGCAGCAGGAAAAGGCCACCCAACTGCCCAGAACACGGGTGCTGCCTGCTCCGTGACCGGAAGATCCAGAGCAGGGCTGCCAAAGGGCAAGGCCAGATTTTAGAAGTAACCCCTGGGTAACACAAGGAACAAAGAGAAATTCACTTTATCTTTAGCCTTTCGGGATCTTAGCAGTGATGATGGAAGTTAATTTTTTTTTTCTTGAGACAGGGTCTCGCTTTATAGTTGAGGCTGGCCCTGAGCTCACTATGTAGCCTAGGTAAGCCTTGAACTCAGCAATCTGCCTGTCTCTGCCTCCCGAGTGCTGGGATTACAGGCATGAGCCACCATGCCCGGCACTGTGGTATGCGGGACTGATTGCTGGTGGGCGTGAGTCACCACGCCCAGCATTGTATGTGGTTACTGGGATCAGACTCAGGACCTTGTGCTTTTGAGGCAGGCACTGGAACCACTGAGCTAAATCTCTGGCCCGAAGTTAATTTTTTTTAAAAAAGCTTTATGTGCTGGGCATGGTGGAATCACACCTGTAATCCCAGCACTCAGGAGGCAGAGACAGGAGGATTGCTGAGTTCAAATTTGGCTGGGCTACAAAGTGAGCTCAGGGCCAGCCTGAACTACAAAGCGAGACCTTGTCTCAAAAAAAAAAAAAGCTTTATGAAAGCCCACATTTGGGGAAAGCAAGACCAGAGAGATCAGAGTGAATGTGATTCCTCGATTTTACAGTTTTTTTGTTTTGTTTTGTTTTTTCCCTAAGAGTGATGGACAGAATCACCCCTTTGCACAGTGTGGGAAACCCAGCCATGAGTCTTCTTTTAGACAGAATTAGACTCAATTTGCCCACTAGGAGAAACAACAAAAAGATTTTTTTTTTTGTATTAAGGATCGAACACGAGACCTTGTGCTTGTAAGGCAGGTGCCAAAACCACTGACTAAATCCTCAAGTCTACGAAGATCATTTTTAAAGATAATGTTTTAGAGATAACATTCTCATGCAACATTTTCTTCCTGTCTTTCAGGTCTTAGAGATATGTACTTTAAATCAAGCAGCCATTTATGGAGTAAAATGATGAGGAGATAAATTCTGGGATTCTTGGGAAGAATTTTTAAATGGTAGGGGGTTTTTGTTTGTTTTTGCTTTTGCTTACCAGTTCTTTGTGTGTGTGTGTGTGTGTGTGTCCTTTTCTTTAATTTTAGGTAAAAATGTAATAAGCTGTCTTACGCACATAAATTTATTAATAAATGTCATCTATATTAATAGTAAGAAATGTTCCTTTATATGTATATCAAACTACTTTTATCAAAACACTATTGGGCCAGAGGGTTAGCTCAGTGGTTCCGGCGCCTGCCTCGCAAGTGCAAGGTCCTGAGTTCGATCCCCAGTAACCACATACAATGCTGGGCGTGGAGACTCACGCCCACCAGCAATCAACCAGCAATCAGCACCACATACCACAGTGCTGGGTGTGGTGGCTCATGCCTGTTATCCCAGCACTCGGGAGGCAGAGACAGGAGGATTGCCTGGGCTACATAGTGAGCTCAGAGTTAGCTTGAACTACAAAGTGAGACCCTGTCTCAAAAAAAAAAAAAAAACCACTATTGTCATAAGCCAGGTCTGATGGTGTACTCCAGTGCTCCCAGCCACTAGGGAGGCTGAGGCAGGAGGAAGTCAGGTTATCTCTCTTTGCAGATGACCTGACGTTATATGATTTTTAAAAAGCCTCCACCAAGAAGCTGTGAGAATTGTTATTCAAATTCACTAGAGGTCCAATATATAAATTCAACAGTAAGGGCTGGGGATTTAGCACTGTGCCTATCTTGCAAGCATAAATTGTGAGTTTGAACCCTGGTACCACACACACACAAAAAATCAACATTAAATAAACAGTTGTATTTTTAACCCCCAAAATGAACTGGCTTAGAAAGAAGAAACCATTTCATTCACAATATCTGCATGCAAAATATTCTACAAATAACTTTAGCCAAGGAAAGTATATTCTCTCTACAATAAAAATTACAAACATCAGTAAGAGACAGAAGAAGACACTGAAAAAGGAAAGATATCCCACATTCATGGACTGAAAAAATTTATAATGACAAAATGTCCATTCTACCCAAAGTGGTTTAGAGATTCCATGCAAACCCCATCAAAACACCAGTAGTGTTCTCCATAGAAATAGGAAAAAAAATCCTAAAATGTATGAGGAATGACAAGAAAACCCAAATAACTAAATCAGTATTAAGATAAAAGAACAAAGCTTCCACAGTGAAAAGGCCCCACAGTAAGTGCATGCATTTAGAGCCAACTGACTTTTGACAGGTTCCCAAAACACACACTAGAGAAAGAGCAACCTCTACAATCCAGGATGCTGGGGACGCTGGGTATCCATTTCTCATTTCATGTCTTTCATGACTCTCAGCATAAGCAAAATTAACTCAAAATGAATGAAAAAGCTAAATGTAAGACCCCCAAACCACTCAACTACTAGAATAAAGAATGGGGCAAACACTTCAAGACATCAGTATGAGCAGTGATTTAAAAAAAAAAAAAAATTCCAGATCCATGGGAGCCAGAAGCCGAAGCAGATAAGTGGGATTTCCCCGGATTAGTCGCTTTCCTCAGTGCTGGGACAAGATGGAAAGCACATAGCATGTGAAGGAGGAGAGGTTTATTTTCACTCACGTTCAGAGGGAGAGGTTTATTTTCACTCAACGTTTAGTCCAGGGTCAGCTGCCTCCAAGGCAGGACGGTACAGTCCAAGGACGGGGGGGAGGAAAAGCTTGCTCATGGCATGGCCTCCAGGAAGCAGAGAGAAATCAAAGGAGGGTCTTCCAGAGCAGATGAGCCCTTTCAGGTCACCCCCAGTGACCCACTTTCCGGATGGGACTGGGCCTCATCTCCTAAGTGCATGTCAGCCTTAGGCCTGAATGACCCAATCCCCCCCCCACCAGCCCCACCTACAACCTCAAGGCTTGTGAGGACACAGCACTAACCAGAACGACCCCAAAGTAAGACTCCTCTGCACACCAAAGAAAACCATCAAGGGATCAAAAACACTCAATGGCAAAAATCTAATTAAAATGGGAAATTATGCAAAAAATGGCCCAGCACAGCTAATTATAGGGGAACCACACAAGAGTATAATGAGATATCACCTTGCCCAAGTTAGATGGCTACAGAAACAGTGGTAGTGAGTAGAAAGGCAGACTGTCGGACACACTGTTGAGTCACAAGTCTATCTAGCTTTACACAAGATAGGCTGGATCTCCTTGGAGAGCACCGGCATATAACCCCCGTGACCCACACCCGGGACACGGACCCAGAAAAACAAACCGACCTTATCAGAGAGGAACCACACTCTGGTGTTACGGCAGCTCCGAGTACAGCGGCCAAGATGTGGAACCTGGACCCCCATCCTGGGTGAACAGAGAAAACGAGATGTGTCCATGCGTGACTGACCGTGACTCGGGCATAGAAGAACGAGGTCGGGTCATTGGAAGCAGCATGCACAGCCCCGGGGACTTTGTCAAGCGACATTAAGTACAGGAAGACAGACAGCATGTCTTACTCAGACGCGGAGGCCGTGAACGTCCACTCCCTAGAAGTGGGGAGAAAGGTGTCAGCGGAGTCGGTATGGGGTAGTGAGTGCTCAGCACAGGCACGCAGGAAGAACGAGCTCTGGTGCACATGCGCAGGAGGCGAGAGCGCTGGTGCACATGTGCAGGAGGAGCGAGCGCTGGTGCACATGCGCAGGAGCAGCGAGCGCTGGAGATCGTCCCGGGAAGGACAAGGAGGGGAGTGCAGAAGCGCCGGGGCCGAGAAACAGTGACTGCTGAGAGATGGGGACGTGGACTCTCCTGATGCGACGCTGCACATGGTACACGTACGCTGGCCAGTCACGGGTACCGCACAACAAGAGCCGCTTGGAGCCCACTGTTAAAACTTAAGTAAATGAAAGGCATCACATGGTCTCCAGCACGTCCTGGTGCCTCAGTGAATGGCGACAGTGTCCACAGCCAGGACAGCTCAGGCGCTCCCGATGTTTGGGTACCGCCTCTGCTTTGTCAGAAGACGGAAGGGCTCCGCCCAGCTCCAGACAAATCTCACGATTCCCAGGACAGGCACCCTGTTTGCCCCCCGAAGCTTGTGGACTTGTGTTCCCCTTCCCAGCCCTTCCCAGGGAACCGCGGGACGATCCCCGCGGTGGGACAGCAGGGACGCAGGAAGCAGGCCGGCTGGCCCCCTGAGGAATCACCGCAGCCCAGTGAAGGGCTTCAGCGGCTCGAGGGGGAGCCCGTGCGGCCGGGACTTAGCTCCTGCAGTGACTGCTCTTGATCAGCGGGAAGGCCAGGCCCGTGGGCAGGATCAGCCTGGGCCTTCGAAACCTGACTCTGTGTCTCAGTCTGCTTTTAATTGCTCAGGAGAAGACAGGGACGGACTCCACACAGCAGAGTGGCCTCACTCAGGGGCACACACACACACACACACACAGGCACACGCGTGGGTACTCTCACACGCACATACGAACAAATGAAGCGAAAATTCTACTTGCTGAGAATTCCTGGCCGTGGTGAGCGGCAAGCGTTCCTTTCAGTCCAGCCGTGGCTTCTCTCTCAGCGTTAACATCTTTCACAACAGGAAGTTGGGACACGAGGCAGGCAAGAAGGACTTGCCGGGAAGGCTCGTGTTGTGTTTGGAATGTCTTCGCAGGAGACTGGGTTTCTTTCTCTTTTGGATATTATAACTTTCCCAAAGGGGCAGGAGCTGGGGTCTGCATTTTCGGCAGCCACGTTGCCAAGAGTTCCTGATCCGGGCACCTACAACCCTGCCTGATTTTCTCCTGAATGTGCTGCTCTGTTTCCCTGTGGCGCACCGAAGCTGGATGGCGGGCTTGGGCCTCCATGTGGAACGGCTTCACTTGTCCTTCCTGGCTCTGCGATCTGTGCTCGGGTGTGGACCCAGCGCCTTCCCTGAGCTGCCACCCCAGCCCTGTTTGTTTTTTTATTTTGAACAGGGCCTCAGGAAGCCTCCCAGGCAGCGCTGGAACCTGTGACCCTCCTGGCCCAGCTGCCTTGGTGCTAGGATTTGAGGCTGCACCGCCTGCCTGGATGCATGGTTCATGCCACAGCTAAGGGGTCTCCGCGCAGCTCACTGTCAGAGCGTCTGAAGGGGCAGCCCGAGGGCCAGGCCTTCCACAGTTCTGCATGCGGCTCAAGGGCCACCCTTTTCTCTCAGTTCGGTTACTCCATCCGCTCACCCAGAGTGCTTTGTGCATGCATGTCTGGAGATCTGTGGGTTTGTGCTCATTTTCACTTCCTAGCAGGCTTTCTAGGACTCCTCCAAGATCCATACAAAGGTCCACACTGTGAGGTGTAAAAATCACCCAGGCCCTGGGTACTGAGGCCCGAGACTCACTGGACTTGGGGCCCTGACATCAGACCTCGAGGCCTATAGCTGCCCAGGGAGCCTCGGTGCCTCACCAGGGAGATGCAGCCCAGCTCAGGCATCACCACGTAGGAACAAGTTCCCCACGTTGCACACTGTCTAATGTGGCAAGAAAATGCGAAGAGTTTTAAGGAGAAACATGTGGCTTTTAAACATTTTGGCTTCTCCTTTAACTGTGAGATTCTGTGCAGCTCCAGCCCACCCAGCTCCTCAGAGCAGAGGCCAGAGAACCCCTGACTTCCTCCCTGGCTTGCTGATGCCTGTGGTAGGACTTCTGTTGCTCTTACCACTGCTTTCTGTGCCTTCTCTGTGCTCCGTCCTACTCCTCTGCAAGTTTCTAAATTCTGATGATGTTTTGCTAAATTGCCCACACTGGGCTCAAACTTTCAACCTCCTGCCTCAGCCTCCCATTGTGCTGAGATGACAGGCATGCAACCCTACATGGAGTATAACGTGTCCTTATACAGGGCCCGGATAATAATAACAATAATAATAATGATGATGATGAACCGAGGCCCAGGGTGGTGGAGTAATTTGACCTCAGCCAGAGAAAGGACACCGCTGGCTGAAATGGGAACCTGGGCCGCTGGTCCCAAGGGCCAAGCTGCTGATGCTGGATCATGTTTTCTCACGAGAAGTTGTGAAGACAGAAGATGGGCACACAGGCAACACAGCCCCCCCAATTCCTTGGAAACTGGGTACTGGGCCCCTAAACTCACCCTGGACACTGGTTTCTGTTCTCAGAGATGCACATTTTCAGAACACCAGTCTTCTACATCGGAGTCCTCGAGAAAGAGCTGAGAAAGTAAAGGCCCTGAAACCCTATTCTGAGCTTGAACTTGTTCCCACACCTGTGATGTGCTGGTCTTGGGGTTCCTGAGTTGGGACAGACACAGCCTCATCTTCCCATGGCTCTCCCCAGGCCTTGGGGACGATCCTGCAAAGCCACCCCACTCACATGTGCCCCCACAGGTGCCACCCCTGGTCTCTGGTGGGGCTGAGGACACTTTAGTTCTATTCCACAGGCCCCTGCCACACAGCCCTGTTTTGGTGCTTCTTTCTGATATTGTCCAAGAGCCTGGCCCCAGTGTGAGCTTGCTTTTTCTTTATAGTCTTATAATGTCACCACTTTTTTTTTTTTTTTTGAGACAGGGTCTCGCTTTGTAGTTCAAGCTGGCCCTGAGCTCACTATGTAGCCCAGGCAAGCCTCAAACTCAGCAATCCTCCTGCCTCTGCCTCCCGAGTGCTGGGATGACAGACATGAGCCACCACACCCGGCACTGTGGTATGTGGTACTGATTGCTGGTGGGCGTGAGTCACCACGCCCAGCATTGTATGTGGTTACTGGGATCGAACTCCTGACCTTACGCTTGTGAGGCAGGCGCTGGAACCACTGAGCTAATCCTCCGGCCCAATGTCACCACTTTTAATTTTGCAAAGCCTCTTTCCCGTAAATGTGTCCTCGGGGGGTCTCTGAGCAGGTCTCCCACTCGTATCCCACCCTGTCCTCGGGGTCCAGCGGTGCCACCCGAGAGCCCCAGGGCGCAGCTGGGTCCTTGTGCCTGAGCAGATCGAACAGCTTCTGGCCGCTGGGATAAAATATCTGACACACACAACTTCCAGGAGAAGCTTATTTTGCCTCCTGGCTTCAAAATCTTCAGTCCTTGGTCAGCCTCAAGTGTATCAAAGGCGGAAATGCCACAGCCAAAGAAAGGCCAGCGGGAAGCTGCTCACCTGCAGCACGAGGTGGGGTAGGGCCCGGGGACAGAATGTGCCCCGCAGAGCAGCGCCCAGGGACGACTCTGCCCCCAGGAAGTGAGCTCATCAGCAGATCACCCACAGGTGAGGCTGCTCCCTCATAGCCTCGGGGCCGCGTCCTTGTCCCCCCTGATCTGCAACCTCTTGAGGACCCGCAGCCCTGTCACCAAACGAGGTTCCCTGGGTGGGGAAGAGGGTGGGAGGGACTGAGTATCCAAGTCTCGCTGGCAGAAGCAAGTTCTAAGCACTTAGGTTACTTGACCGCAGCGCCTCTGAAAGCCTGAGTGGACTGGTGGGCAATTCCCAGCGGCTGGTGCGCACCTTCCACCGCACCCCCCCCGGGTCTCCCGGATGAGACGGAAGCACATCGAAGTATTCAGCACTGATTCAGGAAGTGCGGGCCCTGGTGCGGACAGACCCGAGGACACCGCGGTGCTTCTAACTGCGTCTCCAGCTGCAGCCGCAGGACTGGAAACCCGAGATGACGCATCTGGTCACAAGCTAAAAGGAGCCCTACCTCGGGCAGCCGACCACAAGACAAAGGTGGGCCCGGCCCCGAGGGAGACTTAACTCCGCAGGAGTGCGTGTGGAGGCCGGAGGCCGAGAGCAGCGGGCTCCGCCCCTCCCG